>PISX010011874.1:0-63071 GCA_004024625.1 Mellivora capensis | reverse complement strand
TTTGTGTACAGTGTAAGAGAATGGTCGAGTTTCATTCTTCTACATATAGCTGTCCAATTTTCCCAGCACCATTTATTGAAGAGACTGTCTTTTTTCCACTGTATATTTTTTCCTGCTTTGTCGAAGATTATTTGACCATAGAGTTGAGGGTCCATATCTGAGCTCTCTACTCTGTTCCATTGGTCTATGTGTCTGTTTTTATGCCAGTACCATGCTGTCTTCCTGCACCATAATTTCAAAGAAGACCAAGAAGATGTGACAAGTTAAAAAAAAAACAAAACAAACAATTCCTGAAATACAAAAGTCAGAGATAAGTCATATAAAGTAGTAGAAGTCTCTGTTAGTAAGTTAAACAAAAAGACAATGAGAGGGCAAACAGGAGAAGAAATAAAAGAGATATGAAGGATTATCCTTTAAAATAAATCTCAAAAGAAAAGAAAAATGAAGGGGATGAAATTATTAAATAATAGAAGAGCAGCGCCTGGTGGAGCCATTGGGTAAGCATCCAACTCTTGATTTTGGCTCAGGTCATGATTCAGGGTCATAGGATTGAGCCTTGAGTCAGGCTCCCTACTCAGTGTAGAGTCTGCTTGGGATTCTCTCTCTCTCCCTCTGCCTATCCCCTCATCAAATAAATAAATAAAACCTTAAAAAAAATAAAAAGAGATAATAGAAGAAATTTTCCCAGCACTGAAGGTAATGAGGGTCTAGATTTGTGCTATCCAATATGGTAGCCACATGCGGAAAACAGTTCCATACACATACTCAAAATAGCATCCAAAATATATTCTTTATAAAGCAACATGAATCATACAGACACAGATTTTCCAAAATAAGCCAGGAAGATTAAAGTTAATGAGACAAAACCTTCCAAGTTCCAAGGGAAATGATTTTTAACCTTAAAATCTAAAATCAGACAAATGCTTTATCAAACCATTTTTAAATATAAAGAGAATATTTTCTGACTACCTACTGTAAAAAAAAAATTTACTTCCAATGTACTCTGTCATAGGTAGCTACTTCTGGATGTGTTCCAGCAAAATCTAGGAGTAAACAAAAAAATAGGAGGATATGAGAACCAGAAAAATGTGGGTTCAGCCCAGAACATCAGGTAAGCAAAATTACAAGGTAAATTTCCCTCCTAATCTCCCTAATGTGGATTAAATAAAAAAATTCATCTATCCCTGTTTCAGGGCTTTGGATTCTGTTTCTTGCAAATTGGATTATGATGTTAAAAGAAACTTACTGTCATTCTGCCTTGGGTTACATAGCAAAGCATCCCTATTATAGATCCAGACCTGAATAGTTTTGCTTTAATTCATATGCTTTCCCCACTATTAGGCTAGGAGGTAGAAATGTTTATTATAATACATGTCTTATTGTGTCTGTGCAGAAAGAGGTCCAAAAGATTGCTTACTAAAAATTGTATTTTTAAAGAGATTTTATTTATTTGTTTGAGAGAGAGAGAGAAGGAAAGAGAGCATGAGCTGAGGAGAAGAGAGAGAGGGAGAGAATCTCAAGTTGACCCAGCCCTTAGTGCAGAGCCCAATTACGGGGCTCCATCTCATGCCTCTGAGACCATGACCAGAGCAGAAGTCAGACACTTAACTGACTGAGCCGCCCAGGAGCCCCTAAAAATTGTTTTACATAGACTCTGGGTGCTGGGACTTTGGGAGAATTAGAGAGGAAGAGAGAGAGAGGAAGGGGGAGGGGCAGAGAGAGAGCTAGAGAATCTTAAGCAGGCTCCACTCCCAGCATGGAGCCTGAAGCAGGGCTCAATCTCACAACCCTGAGATCACGACCTGAGCTGAAGTTGAGTCAGACTGGTAACCGACTAAGCCCCCCTGACAGTAATATTATATGGGGACTCAGTCCTTATTCAGAGAGGCCCCAGAGCTGCTTCAATTCCTTCTTTTGATTCTGTGAAGTAACAGTCCCTTTACAACAAATTCTCTTGGACATTTAATTTAGTCAGTTTCTGTGACTAACAACCATAGAGTAAACTTACTGATACTCCCGTTTTCTCTGCTTGCACATGGCCAACAACCTGAGCTCATGATCTGCCAAAGCCCTTTGTTCAAATTCCAATAAGAGCCTCTGGTGCCTGGTTATCAGTGTACTGGTTGTCTTTAGTTTAGGTATATGTACTTGTTCCTGTCGGCTGGGGCCAGGTTGAGGGAGGGGGGCCCCATTATAAAAATGTGGCTTCCTAGGGATACTCCTGAAACTAGGGCAATTGATAAGAGGAGACACTGTGACAATGTGAGTCCTGGGCTGTGTGTACCACTTTGGCAAATAAACCTGCTGACTCCCCTTTCCCACGCCCCCTAACGTCTCTTTCCACAACCTGAAGGCCCCTAGCAGGATAGGTGATATGTGTGGATGTACAAAGAGTTATTTAAGGATTCAGTTTATTTATTTATATTCTGGGGCCGGAATTCCCGAGTTTGAATCTCAGCTCTACCACTCATGAGCTGTCTGACCATTGGAAAATTATTTAACTCCTTTGAGCCTCAATCTTCTCATCTCTAAAATGAGGATAATTAAAACTACTGGATTGTGTGGGGATCAAATGAGTTAATCAGTATAAACTGTTTATTTACTTATTTTTTATTTGTTTAAAAGATTTTATTTATTTGACACATAGAGAGAGAGAAAGTGAGAGAGGGAATGCAAGCAGGGGTAGAGGGAGAGGGAGAAACAGGCTTTCCACAGAGCAGGGAGCCCAATGTGGGGCTTGATCCCAGGACCCTGGGACCATGACCTGGGCTGAAGGCAAACCCTTTAATGACTGAGCCACCCAGGTGCCCCAATATAAACTGTTTAAAACAATGCCCAGTGGGGGTGCCTGGGTAGCCTGGTTGGTTAAGCATTTGCCTTCTGCTCAGGTCAGGATCCCAGAGTCCTGGGATGGAGCCCTGTCTCAAAGCTCCCTGCTCAGTGGAGAGTCTTCTTCTCCCACAGCTCCTCCCCCTCTGCACCTCCCCTCCCGCTCTCCCCCCTGGCCACTGCTCCTGTTCATGGTCTCTCAAAAAATAAATAAGTAAAATGAAAAAACCAAACATTTATTTATTTATTTATTGAGAGAGAGAGAGTGAGAGAGAGAGCAAGAGCATGAGCAGGGGGAGAGTCAGAGGGAAAAGGAGAAATTAAAAAAAAAAAACACCAAAAACTAAAAAAAACCCCAAAACCAGGGCCAGATGGATAGTAGTTTCCAAATGGATGTCAACTAGTATTACTGATTATTTTTTGTCATTACTATTATTATGTTTGGGATGCCATCACTGAGAGAAAGAGCAGCATTGAATTTTGTGCAGGCTTGTGAGCTTCATACTTTGGGACAAAAAGGAATTTGAAGTTTTAGATGAATAATTAATTTGCATGCAGTTTTCTTCATCATAATGTAGCATTGTTAGGGTTCGTTATCAAAGGAGTGAGACTGATACAAAGCGAAGGTCAAACAAAGCTTTATTTCGCGCCAGTATGGAGAATTAAACTGACGGGCCAGGGCCGTCTCTTACAGAGAGAGCGACATCGCCCCAGCCTCACAGACTAGGTTTTATAATGCAAAGGCCATGTGGTTGAGACTGGCCAATGAGATTATAACACACAGAGAAAGTTGCATACGTCACACACAGGTGGCCAACTGAATTGCAATTTACCCTATAGTAGCTGTTTGAACTAGCCTATCACTCTGGTCAGAATTGGCGCCCTAGTTTGGCGCCCAAAAGGCGGGGTTTACATTCTTTGGTGGTTAGGGAGACAGTATGTGTGCTTTACTGATTGGATGTCTCCACCTGGCCTGACTCATCCTTATATTCTGGGCTCTGTTATCTCCACCTGACTTGACCGTCCTTGTATTTGGGCTCTGTTATCAGGGACTGGTCAACCATATTTTACTGGTTTCCCAGACTTGCTTCTAAGTAAGTTCCTCTGGGGGCGGGGGGCAGGGTCAGTTTAAGTTTTACTGCACAAACAACAAAATGGCTTTTTAACCGAGATGGAGTCGCTCTGGCTAGGTAGGCCCTTACAAGCAACAGGAAGAATTTCCTTATCTGGGGGCACAGGAGCACTGTTTTCTCAATCTGTTTTTCATCATTTTTTGGCCCCAAATAAATCAGTCTCCAGCTCTTCTCTGCCCTGCTCCATCATTGTGATTTCAAGAATATAGAATCTTCAGTTTCTTCTACCATTTTTTACTTGTGCCTTCGTGTAACTTACACATTATAGGAACATATAGCATATATAATATTTCTATTAAAATGAGAGTTTCCAAAATATAAACCACATGTTTTTTGGCCCTTATCATATTTAAACACATATTTTATGTGTTTATTATTAATCATTTATTTTTCCTTATCTAGTCCATGGAATTAATTAATTTGTTATTTAAAAGATTGTATCTAGTTAGGGTACACACAACAAGATGATTTGATCAATATATACCCAGTAAAATGATACTATATTCAAGCTAATTATCATGTCACCTCCTGTGATTACCATTTTTTGTGATGAAAGCACCCTGAAATTTACTCTGAGCACATTACCAGTATTCAATATATTATTATTATTAACTATAGTTACTATGTATACAATAGTTCTCTAGACTTGCTCATCCTACACTCCCAGCCCACCCCAACCCCTCTTTATCATTATCATCATTCTACTTTCTGCTTCTATGAGTTTGACTTTGTTTTTCTTTTAAAGACTCTACATACAAGTAAAATCATGTAATATTTGTCCTTCTCTGACTTATCTCACTTGGCGTAATTCCCTCCAGATTCATCCAAGTTGTCACACATAGCAGGATTTCCTTCTTTCTCATGGCTGAAATATATTCCTTTGTGTGTGTATGTGTGTGTGTGTGTGTGTGTGTCTCACATTTTATGTATGCATCCCGTGACAGACATTGAGTTGTTTCCATATCTTGGCTACAGTGAATAACGTTTTGATGAACATGGGAGTGTAGATATGTCTTTGAGATACTGATCTCATTTCCTTTGGATATATACCTAGAAGTGGGGTTATACACCTAGAAGTTATATATACCTAGTTATATACCTAGAAGTGGGATATATACCTAGAAGTGGGGTTGCTGAATCATATAATAGTTCAAGTTCTGATTTTTTTAAAGGAATATTCATGCTTTTCCATAATTTTCATTCTCACCCACAGTCTACAAGTATATGGAATTTCTTTTTGATCAATACTACCCATTGTGATATTTAGCTAGCTGATGATGATATTTAGCTAGCTGATGAATAAGATCAGCATCAGTTGATGCTGACGCTATTCAGCTAGCTAAATATCACAATGGGTAGTATTGATATAATGAATCAGCTTGGAATTTCGCATCATGTTTCTCCTCTCCCTGGTTTAGCTACATTAAAATTCTTGCATCTCTCAAGTCGTCATAACTTTCCGTACTTTTACACCTTACACATTTGATTTACTCCTCCTGGAATGCCATATTCCATCCACTTTGTCCCTGGCCATTTCATGTTTATTCTTTAAGATTAGAATCCAGTGCCATTTCTCTCTGAATAGTAAAAGTCACTCTGAGGCCATGCTCCCACTTCTGGAGTAGAACTGGGTGATTTTGAATCATAGTAAATGATCAAGTTCATCTGTGGGGCATGTTGCTTCAATTATTATATCAAAATACTGAAATTTGCATTTTTAAGATAGAAGTCAGATTTTTAACATAGATGTCAGACTTTTCACTCTTTGCCCTCTTTTCAGTCATGGGTAATGGAGATGCCTGCTTTAAGTTGTCCTTGTACCAGATGGACTCTTTCTACAACCTGGATAGCTACACAAACAGAAAAGTGTAGATAAATGCCAAAGCACATGGACTCACACGGGTCCTGCCATTGGCAAGGGTAATGTCATCTCCTTTCCTCGAAGTGGATGTGGGTCAGCTCTGCAGGACATTACAGGAAATGCCACTTCTACCTAATTCTTTGGAATTTAGTATTCCCCAGGTTTTTAAAGATCCTTAAACTGACCATGTTATCTCCACAAATTCATGGTTTTACTTGTTGTTGTTTCCTTTGCTCAGAATGACTTTCTCTCTCTTTCTTTGTCCTCTACAAGATCATCTTTGGATTCTGTAATGTACCCAGTACTCTGAAGTACCCATCTCAGGTACCATCTGCTAAAGAAAACCACTCCCATATAGCCCAGGTTTCTCTATATGCTGTTCTTTGAACTCTCTTAGTACCTTGGCATATGCTCATTATTAAGATGATGAATTTACAAAAATAAAAATTCTATTTATTTTCTTGTTTGAGTCTCTTACACATTTATCTTCAAGACCCATTGAAGGAAAGGGACATTTATAAAGAGGAGGAACTCTGAAAGGGGTGAACAGTACAAAGATGGATGGCTGGTCCTGGAAAGGAGTCTTCACATGTGTGCATGCGTTTCTGAGGAGGTTGAAAACTGAGGATCTATGCTTGCACCTATCTGCCTTCTCTCCAGTGAGAAAAATGGAAGCTGACATCTCAGGGCAATTCTTTGTCAGAAATATACATCTGCATGAAGAGAAGAGAGTTAAAAATTTAATCTGCAAAGCTATTTAGAGAGTGGATAGGCCTTGACAGGCCTCCCAAATGTATTACAAGAACAAGAAGAGTGGAGTTATGAAAAAAAAAAAAGCTGTTGCAGCAAACAGAATGAAACTAAGCTTTCTTGACAGAATCAGTTTGGCAAATGACTTTAAAATCGCACTTGTCTTTTTTTTTATTTTCTTAAATGTACTCTAATTTAAATGTCTAAGAGAAACTTTTAGAATGTATGTGGTACCATTAAAGAACTCTAAGGTAAAGATACCACAATAACATACATTGTGTTATTTGGGAGAAGGGTGTGTGAAACAAAATTAAAACCTGTTAGACAAGTAACCAGTCACAAAAAAAGTAATGAGGATTCTGGAGGCATCTATGATAATCTGACTGATGATTTTCTAACTCTCACCTTATGTTGAAAATACTGCTTGACATGAATGAACAGAGTAAACAGTTGCCAGTCACCTTCCAAAAAATATGACAGTTTGATGTCACTCTGTGTTCTGTGTTCATTTTCTTTTACCTACTGCTGCAGGAAGTTTACCCTTACATCCCAACCCATATTTCATCATTGTTATAGGGGAAAGTGCTGTTCTATTTTCTCAATTATACTAAGTATTAAGTTTCTTTTTCTTTTAAATTCATAGTTAACTCCCTGAATGCTAAAATAAAGAAGCATATACTTTTTTTTTTTTAATTGGCAGTACTTGGAGTAGATAGATCACCATTATCAAATACTTAAGAAAATGAAGGTATAAAGTCATGGGATCTTTTCAAGAGATATAGAAACAACTGTGTAATAAGATTCAAAATTTACTGGATGAGTTCCGTGTTTCAACCAAACTCCACTGCTATTTTTACAGTCCTATTTCTTTTTTTAATTATCTGACCAGGCCTTATATTAGGCAAAAACACACTACTTACACTAGCAACATTCTGCCTATGAATATTGTAGAAATTTTTTTCCATTTGAAGTCTTAACAACTACTGAAACATAACTTTTAAGTCCTAAGATGAAAGTCTATCTTAAAATGTTCTTTAAAATCTTTAATATCTAGGGCTTACCCATGGTTACCAGATTTACTGTTAAAGTACCAACTTGTTAAATATAAATACTGATGGTGTGGTCCCCAAACCCAACATATCTACTTTTCTTAACTTACCATGTTCTTTGTTAGTGGGTTCCGAGCTAGCTTGCATTCTGCTCAGATACAGCTACCTTAATGGAAGCATTCAGGTTAATCACATTGTAGTAATTACGAGGGATATTTGTAAATATATTCTCTCTCCTCCATTTTTAAAAAGATATTATCTACTTATTTGGCAGAGAGAGAGGGAGCACAAGAGACACAAGCAGGGAGATAAGGAGAGGGAGAGGGAGAAGGAGAGGGAGAAGCAGGCCCCTCGCTGAGCAGGGAGCTTGATGCCAGACTCAATCCCAGGACCCTGGGATCATGACCTGAGCTAAAGGCGGATGCTTAACTGACTGAGCCACCCAGGCATCCCTCTCCTCCTTCTGAATATATGGTAGCTTTGCATTTCTCCAGAAATCTTAACTGTGGTCATGTGCCTTGTGTTGGCCAATGCTGTAGGAGCACAAGTGATGTGTTCCACTTCCAAGAAGAAGCCATAGGAGCCAGGGTATGATGTCCCATGTGTCCCTATACTTCTCTGCAAATGTTGGAAACATGTATTACGAAGAATCTTCTGTCAGGCTTGGCTTTTGAGTACCAAGTGAATATAGTCTTCCTCTATTCCCCAATCCCTGGTGATGACATCTGTTGGCTGTTCAGTAGGAAAGAAAAATAAATTTTTGGTGTGTTAAGCCACGGAAATTTTGGGGTTTTCTGTTACTAGAGAATAACTTACTTGATCCTAATTAATGAATCATCTTTTTGTTTGCATGGCATGTGGATTAGGGAGACTAATTTTATTTTGAATTTGTACTTATTTTTAAAATTTCTTTTCAGTGTTCCAGAGTTCATTGTGAATGCACCAGACCCAGCGCTCCATGCAATACGTGCCCTCCACACACCCACTACCAGGCTCACCCAACCTCCCACCTCCCTCCCCTCCAAAACCCTCAGTTTGTTTCTCAGAGTCCACAGTCTCTCATGGTTCATCTCCCCCTCCAGTTTCCCTCAACTCCCTTCTCCTCTCCACAGGGAGACAAATTTTAAAAGGTAATTTTATTTTATTCTTTCTTTCTTTCTTTCTTTCTTTCTTTCTTTCTTTCTTTTAAAGATTCCATTTATTTATTTGAGAGAGAGAGAATGAGAGAGAGAGCATGAGAGAGAGAGCATGAGAGGGGAGAGAACAGAGGGAGAAGCAGACTGAGCCAAGCAGGGGGCCTGATGTGGGACTCAATCCTGGGATTCCAGGATCGTAACCCGAGCCGAAGGCAGTTGCTTAACCAACTGAGCCACCGAGGTGCCCCTAAAAGGTAATTTAAAAATCATTTATTAAAAAAAAAATCATTTATTAGATACTGAATTTTGTCACCTACCTTTTCTGAATTTTTTTTCTTAGTGTGATAAACTATATTGACCGATTTTTAAAAACAGTTTTATTGGAATATTATTTACATACCATCTGATTCACTTCTTTTATGTGTACAGTTAGTGATGTTTAATAAATTTATAGAGTTGCACAATCATAACCACAATCTAATTTTAGAACATTTCCATCCCCCTAAAAAAAAAAACCTAACGGTTATTTGTTGTCATTCCCTATTCCTGCCTCCAGTCCTAGGCAGCTACTAATCTGTTTTCTGTCTTTGCAAATTTGTCTTTTCTGGACATTTTATATGAGTGAATAATACAACATGTATTTTTATGACTGGCTATTTCATTTAGCATTATCTTCATATTCATCCATATTGCAGGATACATCGGTTCCTTATTCCTTTTCATAGATGAATAATATTCCATCATATGGATATACCACTTCTGTTTAACCCTTCCCCAGGTGATGAACATTTGGCTTTTTTCCAGATTTTGGCTATTATAAACAATGTAGCTATGACAGCTCGAATACAAGTATTTATGTGGACAAATGCATTAATTTCTCTTGGCTAGATACCTAGGAGTGGAAATTTATGTTTAACATTTTAAGAAACTGCTAATCAGTTTTCCATGGGGGAGGATACACCATTTACCTCATTGAACAGCTCTGCTAGATCCACACCACTGTTACATCCTTTGCATCTTAAAAGCCCTTATATAGCAGTGAAAAAAGTATTCAGGTAATAAATCAGAATATTCTAGCTCTCTTTCCTTTCTTTTTAACTCATACATACTCATGCACATGGAGCATGAATACCCGTATGTTCTGGCTGGGTAATCATTCCTGGTAGAAGAATAGACATTAGAATTTCCCTTTGTTCCTGAGCATCTCATTTACTGAATCTTGTACAGGAAATAATTCTTAAAGGGATTAAGGTCTCTGTTGGGATAAAGTCTGGCATGCAGAATTAGGTGACATTGCTTCTCTTACACTCCTGCTTACACATTCTGACTTAGCACTGATGCTTTAAGTGTTGGAAAATCATCTGTGCTGCATGATTTTATTTTTACCATGTGTGTACATGACTGTTCCTAAAACAACAAAGAGCCAGCTTTTAACAGTATGTAACTATAAATGGCTTGCTTGTGTTTCTTTCAAGTCATTTAAGGAAAAACCCCACCCGTTTTGTCATCTACTTACTTTATCTTTTCCTTCATTGTTAATTTTCATTTAAGTTGACCAAAGGTATTAATTTTTTATTTGTTTCAAATAAATATTCTAGGGGTGCCTGGGTGGCTCAGTGGGTTGAGCCTCTGCCTTCGGCTCAGGTCATGATCTTAGGGTCCTGGGATTGAGCCCCACCTCGGGCTCTCTGCTTGATGGGGAGCTTGCTTCCCCCTCTCTCTCTGCCTGCCTCTGTGTACTTGTGATCTCTCTCTCTCTCTGTCAAATAAATAAGTAAAATCTTTAAAAAAATAAATATTCTAATATTTCCAAATCCATATATATATTCCTGATAGTAGAGCCAAGCCTAAAGCCAAGACCTAAATAGTAATGTTTTTTATGTAATCCAAACAGGTGGCTAGAAGAAGGGAAAATGAGAGGGAACTCAAACAAGAAAAGCAAGATGATGAAAATGACAATGGAAGGACCATGGCAGCAGAGAAGTAAGTCTAAGAGCTCAGTTTGGGTTTTGAACTCATTGACAGGAGGGAACAAGGCGTGACTTCCCTCTACTTACTGCTGAAAAGCAGGCTCCATGCTAAGGCAAAGTTCAATGTATAATAGGGTTTAATTACAAGATGGGAGGTTGGTAAGTAGGATGGATCTAAGGCGTGCCTTCAGAGTTATGCATCTCGGACTGTCCTGTGTTTATCTAAAGTCAGAATGCTTCTCTGCCAAGAGGGAACTGGGTCTGATGAGCTGCTCACACTGTGGTATCACTTAGATTGCTTGAATGGTTGGCAGTTCAGTGTATGACTAAACGCTTAGGGTTTGAGGTAAGTCTATGAAAGATTGAAACACTAATCCTTTTGTGACTATGGTCAATTTACTTAACATTTTATATGCAAAATAGGTATAATTCCATAACCAATTTTATGGTCTTTTGTGAAGATTCACTGACATAAGGTATATAAAATAGTAGATACTGTGTCTGCCAGAGAGTAAATTCTCCATAAAGGTTGGTTGTTATTATTAGTGATGAGTGGTTGCCATTCTGAATGGTAGATTATTTTTTTATTCTTTTTCTTTTTAATGGTTTTATTGATATATCACTTAACATGCTGGACAATTTCCCCATTTAAAGTGTGGTGTTCAATGCCTTTTATTATATTCACAGATGTATCAAACTCCATAACTTAAGAACATTTCATTACCTCAAAAAGAAACTCCAAACCCTTTATCTGATACTCCACTATATCCCATCATACCCTCAGCACTAAGGAACTACTAATCTTTCTTTTCTATAGATTTGCCTTTTCTAGATATTTCACATGCATAGAATGATACAATAAGAAGCTTTTGAGACCAGTTTCTTTCATTTAGCATAATGTTTTTAAAGCTATCCATGTTTTAGCATGTATCAATACTTTGATCCTTTTTGTGGCTGAATAATATGCTGTTGTATGTATATACAACATTTTGTTTATCCATTCATCAGTTGATGGATTGTTTCCTTTTGGCTATTATGAATAATGCTGCTATTTTCTCTGTGGAAATAGGTTTTCACTTTTTAAAAAAGATTCATTTATTTATTTGGAGAGAGTGAGTGCACATGAGAGCGGGGGAAGGGTGGGGGAGAGAGAATCTCAAGCAGACTCTCCACTGAGTGTGGAGCCTGGCATGGGGCTCGATCTCACAATCCTGAGATCATGACCTGAGCTGAAACAATGAGTCAGACGCTGAACTGACTGAACCATATAGGAGCCTCTCTTTTCATTTCTTTTGGCTGGATACCTAGGTATGACATTTCTCGGTCACATGGTAAGTTTGTTTAATTATTTGAGGAATTGCCAGGCTATTTTTCCAAAGCAGCTTCACCAGTTTTTATCCCCACCATCATGTACAAGGGTCCTGATTTCTCCACATTGACTGTGTGCAGTCTTTCTGTTTTTTTTTTTTTTAAGGTTTTATGTATTTATTTTATTTGAGAGAGAGAGAGAGCATGCACAAGTTGGGGAGTGGCAGAGGGAGAGATTCTCAAGCAGACTCCATGCGGAGTGTGGAGCTGGGTGGGGGTTCCATCTCACAGCCCTGAGATCACGACTTGAGCCAAAACCAAGAGCTGGACACTCAACCGCCTGAGCCACCCAGGCACCCCAGAGTCTTTTCTGTTTTCTTAAAAGTGAAATGGTTATAATTTAAATATATAAAAACCTCACAAGGACTTAAACTAGATAGAGGATATAGTTAGATCTTACTGAATTTTAACTTTCACAGAAACTATATCAGATTAAAGATAATGGGCCCAAATTGTACTTTTATTTGGGAAGTTTTAATGTCTACAGTCATTTAGGATGATTTCCTTACTATCTAGTTGTATCTGAGGGACGAGACAAACTTAGGGCCCCCTACTCCTCTGCCATCTTAACTCTTCCTCCCTGTCTATAGTCATTTAAACATGCCTTATTTTATAGGATGAGCGCGTAATTTATTGCCCAAACTACAACACCTTAAAGGGTTGGTAGGAGCTCTGTGTATAATTGCGCTGGGAAACAAGAGTAAGTTGAGGCAGTCCCAGGCTCACTAGAGCATCTAGTCACCTGATGTATAGTGAAAGACCTCACTCTGCACTCACTCATTTGGAAATATATTTTGCTTGTTTCCTTTTTAAGCAGAAGATAGATTTGTATTTATCTCTCAGTTATAGGCAAGAATACATGAATATATGTATGCTGTTCTAAGTTTCTTTTTCATTTCAAAATACTTTATTTTAAAAACAGGTCAAAACACTAAGCTTATGGCCCATTCTGCCAATGTACCAGCTACAAATGCTTGCTCAGCAGCTGAGGGCACTCTTTGGTAGCATGTTTGAAAAGTGAATAAAAATCCATATACAACAAATATTCAAGTGGTTCTCATAGGAGCATGGATAAGTGGCTCCATCTTTTAGTGTTCCATATTGTTGCATCTGTGCCAACCCTACCTACAAAGACATTTCAATAAAACTAGCACTACTTGTGAAACAATCCCCCCCAAATCCCATAATTCAAGCGAAACTCGAAGTTAACAGATATTACCTGGTAATGCTAGCTGAAGCACAGGCAGCAGGAGACACTTCATCCCACTTCATCCTGCTCTCCCAGTGGGAGCACAGGACACAGGCTCAGTGCTGACATCTTGCTCCTCTCCTTCCAGCAGGAACTCATGTTCTGGATCTGCTGCATCGGTTGCCATGTTGGCCCCGAAGTTACATAGTAGATTATCGGCCTCTGGAACCCTTTGAAAGTAGAAACAGCATGAACAGTGAAAGCACCTGTGTTTTCAAAGAGCGTCCAATCGCCCATATGCATCTAGGGCAAGTCACAGCACTCAGCGATGCGATTAAGGCTGTCACATGTTGGTCCCCATATGCTGGTTGAATAATACTTCTAAGCTGGTTTGGGTCTCTTCTGCATGAGGGGCTTTATGTGTGCATGGTCATAAATGATGCAATTAAATGATCCATATACTCCATCATTCATGTAATACCTAAAGATTTGTTCACTCAACTCATCTTCATCATCAGAGTCTGTCTGTTCCTTTAGTACAAGTGGTTTTTTTGGCAATGATATTAACTGCAAGCATGAAAGCTGATGCAACATATTATCTGCTGCGCTCAGCTATGATTCTCACTCCCAAGCCTGCTGGAAAACACTTGTTCAGAGCTGGGTTGATAACACCTGTGATCTCTTTAAATTTAAGCTTTACATCTTCAGATCCAAGAAAGCCACCTTTGATATCAAGCAGGTACCATGTTGAAACCAAGCTCAGCTCCCATGTCAAAGACACAGCTGGTGTCAGGGATAGTACGCACAGAGGTCTCAGCACAGCCACTTCCTACGTGGAAGCTGATACCGATGATATCAATATGTAGCTCTTTTGCCCCAAAAGGTAGCCCCGGGTTTCGAATGTGGCACCAAATTTAACACCCAGACAACTGACTGACTACTTTGAAATCATCAGTGGCAATCTGCAAATCCAACCTTGCCTTTGCATGTGTCCTGGCAACTTTGATCAATTGGACTTCGCAATCAAAACTATCCTCTGGACTTCATTACTGACAGTGTAATCTGAGACACTTGTTTGGGTTTGCATAGGTAATCCTCTCTGGAGGCACCTGGAGACTCAGTACCAACTGCATTTCAGTCTTGCTCGTAAAGTCAAATCCTGTCCCAGTGGCAGCTAGGGGTCTTCACTGTGGTTCCGTTATCACTGCATTTGACTGCCTCAAAGCAGGTGACCTTAGGAAGAGCTTTTAACCATCTCAGATGTTTCTTTGGAATGTCTCCCAGGTCTACGACATAGAAGGCATCCTTATCATCAGAAGATGAAACTTCTTTAATTTTTTTTGGTCCAGGCTGTCCTTGGCAGTGAAGCTTTCACAGAGGAAATGGCAGTCAAATTCTGTATTAACTAAAGTTGTTCATGGTCTCTTGATGTTCCCATGGAAAACTAAGAGATGGAATTTAAACAAATTATGGCTACCATCTCACAAAGGCAATTCCCAGGGATTCCAAGTCCCACTGAAGATGCACGTGCTCTTGGTGCAGCAACAGAGATCTTCTGATGAACACAGAATTTGCTGTCTTAGAGCACATGGTGGGGTGACAGGCCAGCCCCTTGGTGAGTGTGCAGGCTGGCTTGCTGCCCAGCCCCCTTGCTGCTCTGCCCCCTTCCACGGGGACCACTGGCCCCAGGTGGCTTCGGAGCTCTGGCTTAGGGACTGGGGCCACTGACCTGTTGTTCCCTCAGAACAGAGTCCAGATAATAGATGCATGTGGAAAATGAACCCTAGCTATTCTAGTAGGCTGTGTTGTTTTTCCAGCTGAACTGAAGTGGATTGCATCATGGAATTTACCTTTTATATAATGTCTACATTTTAAAGATTTTGTGGTCCCTATATCCTGTTTCTGGATTCTTACAGCTCCCTCCACCAAGAGTGTCTATTACTGTGTTAGGCATATAAATGTTGCCTCTTCCTCCAGTACATATTAAAGAAATAATTCATGGCACATTGCTTAGTATTGTGGAAATGTGCGAGGGTGGGGGTCTGTCTGTATTTCAGGAGTTGGGATTTCTAAACAGACTCTCCCAGGCAAATTTTCTTATCTGAATCCTTTTTTTTTGCTGTTCCCCTGGCATTCTATTTCTCTGCTAACCAGCCAACCAAACTGACCCCAACATCCTCAATAACATTGGCTCTTGAAAAAAATAGCAACTGTCCTATTAATTGGAATTCTTATTTCAGTGGACATACAGGGTTAGTTTTGACAACTTATAAAGCTAGAGTCTTGTGAAGTATCACCATGAAAATGACAGAGAGGCACCTGTTCCTGCCCCAGAAGGGAAGTACTGAGTACCACAGTCTTGCCCTAATTCACCCTCTCGAGAAACTACCTTTGCCAGCAGCATAAACCAAGTCATAGCCATTAAAGAACAAACAACTCTGAGAGAAAAGCAAGCTGAGAGAGAGGAAAACAATGCTGTCCACTTTAATACACAGGAGAGCTTCTTCAAGAACATTTGAGTTGCATGGAAGGTTGACCCTCAAACGGTTGCCTAGGTCAGCAGGACCTGAGGCAGTCCCTGGGGTGAGGACTGGTCAGGTAAGTTAAAGCCGCCTTCAGGGCACTTTCAACTCCAGCACCAATTTCCTCAAGACTGAGGATAAGAAAGCAACACTGTTTGAGTTCAACTTTCTCCTTCACTTTTTTTTTTCTTGTTTCCTTTGTTCCTGTGAGTCCAGTATATCCAAGAGTGACTTCTAATGGCTGGGAAAATTCTTTATAAGGATGTTACCTCCTGGTCTGATCTGGACTTAACTTTTAAGCAATCCTAACTCATTTTTTAGGTTCCAGGCAGGACTGTGCAGAAATTTTTAAAAAGACATTTTTACTCCCAACCCCCTAAGTTCTAGGTTCCCTTTCACAATAAATTCTTCAGATCTTTTCTCAGTACCAATTTAGGTGTCGGGGCACAGCTGCTGTTTCTGATTACAATTTTATTTTCCAGCTCTCAACTTGCCTCATGTCAGTTTTCTTCCATATATCCCCGAAAGTGCATTATATCTCTTAGGGCTGATCTCATTCCTAGTTTGAGAAATTCAAAACAGGGTGTTCTTCCCCCCCCAGACAGAAATTATTCTACTTTTATTAATTGCCAAAGTAGGATATTCATGGACATACTCTTTATTTCACATATATTATATTTTAATATTATACATATCATAATATATATGTATATATATTTTAGTCTATGTTTCCATACTTGAAGAACAAAAATACTCTGACGTTTTACTTCTACTACCATTAACAAGGCTAATCAGAACTTTGCTTTGAATAAGATTTGGTGTCTTATATACTCACTAGATCTCTGCTGAATTTGAAAGTCATTAATCATTTTTTCCTTAGAAATTCTCCATTTTTTGGCTTTTATGACACCAATGTTTGTTGATTCTCCTCATAATCCTCTGGCTATTTTTCCTGTCTCTGATGACTTCTTTTTCTCAACGTGTCTTGCAGTTCTGTCCTTGGAGCCCTCTGCTTCTTACTCTCTACGACAGAATAACATATTCTGCAGTGTTCAGACAAAAACTGCTTCTTGGTCAGTTACCCATGAAAATCTCCTAAGAAGGCAACGCACTGGAAATCAGTATAGCATGTATTATCTTTTCCTCCAATATTGAAACTCCAGATCTGACTGAGGCTCAGATGAAGTAGAGATCTGCCCTTAAGGACCGTGCTGTATGACACGTAAATAACTTTAAAGACAAGCTTCCTTTTTAACAAGGCAAGATATCTATCACAGCTCAGGAATATGGGGACCAAGACTGAAGGAGGGCTTATTTCTTTTGGAATGGCAGGTGGAGTCGCTGCACTTACTAAATTGTGATCTCCTATTCTGCCAAGCATGCAAAGTTAAATTTATAGTAGTGAAATGTGTGCATGATTGGGCTTTGTTACTCTCCTAGGGTGATCCTGTCTATGCTCACCATTTCGTGTGCCATCTCTATGTATGTGTGTATATGTATGTGGAAGCTGGAAGTAGTAATATTAGTATTAATTTAATTCTACTTTCCTGATAAATGTGGTAAGCCCAGAGGCCACAAAAATATGGTAAACAGTATGGCTAGCTACTTCTGGATATATGTAATTTTCCCAGTCACTCAACAATTATCCATTCAGCTTACTGTATGGCAGACTCTATGCTAGGTATTTGTGAAAAATACAAAACAATTCCTGCTTAACAGACTATTATGCCTTATACAGAGTGGTGAGTGCATTCATTCATTTTGTTAGAGACTTGATTAATTTACTATGTGTTAGGTATCATGTAACACCCTGTCAATATAAAGAATCATAGTTCCTGATTTCTGGGGGCTCCCAGTTTAGGGTTCGTGCAGGAAGGGAAAGAAATAGATGCATAAAATGGTCATTATGATACAGTAGAGCCATGCAGATAGTTAGGCGGTATTAAAGAAGAAGGACAATATTATTGCAACACACTAACCTGCATCCGGAAGAAGTAAAAAGAAATCTTGACTTAAGATTTCTCTTACTTGTATAATATAACTATTGATATCATTGAATTGTTCTTTCGGGTCACTTCTAAAATGAAAATACTGCAGATGATTTGATGACTGTTGGAGAACTTCATACAAGAAGTATGGGGCTTCATTTGGGGCTTGAATACCATTGTTATTTCAAATGTGGGGGCACAGTTAGGGACAGTGGGTACTGTAGCCTGGAAGAACACTACAAGCCCAAACATAAAGTAGAAATCATAAGCCATAACATAAAGCTAAGTAACATGAAGTAACGTAGGTTCTTAACAAGGTCCGTTGGTCTTTCCTGACTGCATGGAGGTTGATGGGGAAAGGTAAAGACAAGATGAGGTGGTTGAGATGAGGATAGCATATGGGATGACTTACAAAGTAAGTTAGGTAGAAGAATATGTACTGGGTGCCACACCCAACTTTCTATCCATTGTTCCACCCCAGCCGTTTTTAAATGAGGTGTCTCCTTTGTACTCACAGTGCTGTGTTCTGAAAATATGTTAAAGAAGAAAGAGAGAAAAAGACAGGATTTACCTCCAAGTGTATAGCTTAATTTAAAAAATGGATAACCAAAGTAAGAACTATGACACAAACTGGTAACTGGCGTAACACGAAAATATACAAAGAAAAATTTTTGGCAACTGCCTGGAAGAGTCAAGGAAAGCTTTACCCATTTGGTCACCTTGAGTCGTGTAATGAAGGAGGGATAAGATGGTAAGGTTGAGGGCACTGCAGACAGAAGAAACAACAAAGACCAAAAGGTATAACAGGGGCTTTCTGGGAGAACCTGTATGTAGTTCTAAAACACTACAATTTAAAATGTTTTTCTCCTTGGAAAGGGAAAGGGATTAGTGCTGATGGGAAGTGAAAATCATCCGGGGCTGTTGAGCCTTATCCTCTAGCTTTGTCATGCTCTGGAAGGGATTAACAGGGTGGATTATTATACTCAAATTCGTACTTTACAGACTTAACTATAGACAAAATATGGAAGGTATTGTGGAGTGATAATGCTAGAAATGAAACCTGTCTGCAGGAGGACTAGTTAGGAGGCTCTGGACCAAGTGTGTAGCAGAAATGGAGAAGTAAGAGACATAAAGACTTGAAGACTGAACATATATCCAGGATGAGGAAGTAGAAGGCACACAAGAAACTCACATAGTTTCTATCATAGGTAACTAAGTAGATAGTGGTGCCATTAGCTAGCCTAACAGGTGATTTAACCAGGCTGCGTTCGGGACTCCAAAGCTATGAGGTTATAGGATACCTCTTCCCCATAAACATAGTTGGTGTGAGTTGATAGGCATGGGCCTATTTCCATGATTAAGAGAGTCAGGATCTGGAGCTGTGTCTCCCAAACAGAGCATAAGTTAAGGGCAGTGAAGAAGATGGCACGAAGCTAGACCACTGGAAGAGATTGCTAGTATTCATGACTATATTCTCTGTGCCTATTATAAATTCAAAAACTAGAAGAGTGATAGTGAGAAGAAATTCAACCACAGATTTGGAAAACCCACTTGTCTCTACAGAAAAAGATAAGTAATAGTCTTTATTTTTTTTAAAGATTTATTTATTTATTTATTAGAGAGAGAGAGCATGCACTCAACCACCAGTGGGGGAAGGGGCAGAGGGAGAGAATCTGCTTAGTGCAGAGCCCAACATGGGGCTTGATCTTAGGACCCATGAGATCATGACCTGAGCTGAAATAACTCAACTGACGGAGCCACCCATGCACGCCCGTCTTAATAAATTTTATAAGCTTGAATTTTCAAAACATTTGTTGATATTTAGAGTATGCAAGTTTTTAAATTAACATATAATGTATTATTTACCCCAGGAATACAGGTTTGTGAATCATAGGCTTATACATTTCACAGCATAGAGGATGCAAATTTTTAATTATTCCAGAACAACTGCCTTTTTCCAAATGTAGCTTTGCAACAAGAATTTTCTTTCAAATTCTAAAGAGATACTCTGAAGTATTCAATATGATTTTATTTTATTGAGAAATTTCAAAAATAGGCAAAAATGTGGAATGTGGTACACAAAAATAATTCATTCCAATATATTTAAAGAAGAAAACTGTCATGAATCACCATTATTTATCTTCTGCTAATAAGTCAAACATGAAGAAATGCTTTGAATTTGATATGCATTTAAATTGCAAAAAGAATTTGAGCTTGTTTTTATTTGAAATGTAGAAATGTATTTTTGCTTTTACAGAGTGAGTTATGTACTTTTTTGATGTTTTCAAGGTTTTATTAAAACATGAAACAAAAACAATCATCAATCCAATTAGGGGAAAGTCTTGCAATGAACATCTGTTGGTTTTGCCAGTCAGCATCCAAACAACCTTTTTTGGTAAAAATTTCCTTTGGGAAACCGCCCTTTATTTTACTCTGGACAGTAAGATGTATGGTAGTAAACCACATCTTACTCTAAGGATGTGTCCTGATTGGAATAACGCAATCAGCAGAGCTCATCAGTAGAGCTGGGACTACAAGGATCAATCAGTTCAGGTGTGGGGACACAATCCAAGAGTAAGATGAGGAGGCTTCGAAAGGAAGTCCTCCTCTCTCTCCTAAGGGCTCTGGGTGAGGTGACTTTCTAAGCCTTCTTCTTGAAGACATGAGGGTCAGAATTGGTGCATTCGTTTTGCTTTGGGAAGAGGGAGAACCTGAAGGTTCTTGGGAGAATCACTATATAGAATCAATGAGAAGGCTCCCACTCCGAAGGAAGAGCAGATAAGCAGGATCTTTGTGACGATGTTGAGTTGCGTTTTCCTGTGTTTCCTAATATGTTAGCTAATTTAGTGAAGAAATAACCTTCTATTGGTACTTCATGGGGCCATATGTAACTTTCATCTTTAATAACTTGAGGTAGTTTATCTACTAATTCAAACATATCATGTCCATAATTATCAGATCATTCAAAATTCTGAATATGAAAGGAGAATTATTAAGGATGCCTTCTTAATACTGTGATCGAGGTTATTAATGGGAATGCTTTTATGAGAAATTTAATCGAATTTAAGCTATATTCAGTTTGCAGGAGAGAAATGGAGTCAACATGTATCTTTGAATATATAACCCAAGCCCAGGAATTTTGAAATCTGATGTACTCTACTTGAGAGAATTTCTTGTGTCAGGGAACCTGGCCAGGCTCAACTGGTTAAGCATCTGCCTTCAGCTCAGGTCTTGATCTCTGGGTCCGGGTCCTGGGATCGAGCCGCGTGTAGGGAGGGAGTATGCTTATCCTTTTCCCTCTGCTCCCTCCCACCCCCCACCTTTCTGCTTGTGCACTCTGCCCCCATTATGCTCTCTGTTCTGTCTCATAATCTCTCTCAAATAGGTAAATAAAATATTAAAAAAAAGAAAGAAAATTCCCTATGTCTAATTTTACAATTTCTCAACTGTTAAGACATAGGAAGTGGGGCAAAAAAGGGTGAATGTCATGACTTTCTATAAAGTCCCTTTCTTGCTCGAAAGAACAAAGTGAAGAACTAATCATTTAGAGTCATATGATAGGATAACTCAGGAAGGGTCAAGAGTAAAAGGTAAAAGGTAAAGAGAGTAAAGAGTAAAGGTAAAGAGTAAAAGGGAAAAGGTAAAAAGACACTGAGACTCATTTCTGGGATATCAGAGGCTTCTCTGCATTTAGACCATTGGATGGCTATGTTGGGGCAGCTCTGCTGGGCAATGTGCTTGGGTCATAGACAGAGTAGAATGTGTGATAATCTCAGGAGGAGAAATAAGAAACATAATTAAAAAAAAAAGAAACATAATTTTCAGAAACAAATCATTGACTATCATATATCAGGCACCAAAGATACAAAGTCAATGCCAAAGGCATATTTCATCTGGAAATTATACCCAGGTCTATTACCTGAGAACAGTGACTCTTGATCTATCAAAACTAACCTCTCCTTTTCATAATAAATGTTTTATTATCTTCTCTTTGCCTTCCTTGAATGAAAATCATAGATGATATAAATTAACTATACATGTAATTACAAATCAGTATGATGGTCTAACTGTAGTATCCAAGAAAAATTATATAAAAATAATGTTAATATTTTTCAGTATATGAAGGCTTAAGCCCCACTGCCCTAGATGGTACAGTGAGGTCATCAAATGCTATAGCTGTAGATAAAATCATGAAAACAGAAGCTACAAAAAGAGAAAGGTAGTGATGTGATTTATTGGTGACTGACATATCAGACTAGTGATGTGGTCTTCAAAACACTGAATAACTCTAGAAGAATTTCAAACCAGACAAAGTCTAATCTTCCCTGGATTTGCATTTTTGGCAAATTTAAGATATTAAAATCTGGTGTATTAAAGTTGCAAAAGTTTTATGTTTATAAAAGAAATGGAATTAGGTTCTAGGTACAGATATTTGTAAAGTGATTAAACTGGTCCATCATCTGTGATTTGTAAGAGATGCTGGACAAATTATCTTTGTGTAAACACATTGTACCCACTTGCTGCTAGTAGCCTCCCATAGTCATTGTGACCATCTCAAACTACCCCAACCTGTTTCCCAAACTACCCACAGATAGCTGGAGCGTCCCCTTTGATAATCAGAGTTTTATGTGTTCATAATGACCCAAAGCATAAATCACGATGAAGGTCAAAATGCTACATAAACTGTGTTACGCCCAGGGCCGAATGAGAATGCAGAATAAGGATTTTGCTTGGATAGTTGACAAACATATAATTGTATGTGGATACATGTGAATTGTATATGGACACATATAAATGTATCCATATAATATATCGTTTAAATTATGTCCATATAAATACACATATCTTGTCCCTAAAAGAAGGTTTTTTTTTTAAACTCCAAAATAAAGGAATCGAATGAGAAGTAAATAGTAAGCACTTAAGGTCATACTTGGCATTTCAAAGAAAAAATTTATTTTGAGATTTAAGTGTCTCTTTGCATGTTTTATATTTTTGTAGAGACTGGAGTATGCTTGGATTCAAACATGGAACTCCAGGAATGGCTTTTATTTTGGAATTGCGTTGAACAGACTCCATTACTGCCCGTGTGGTATGCCAGCCTGATCAATAGCCTGATGAGGCATGTGTGGCCTGCACTGCCCAGCCCCACTATTTTCAACCTAATTAGCAGCTGCTCAAAGATGGGAAACAGGTGCAGATCTAGGGCCAGACCAGGGAAGTCTGCCTGTAATTAACAAGGAAAAAAGGGTCAGATATTGGGAAGAATATCAAATCGGCCCACTGGGGTTAGCATGCTGGCCTCAAAGGCATAGTCACCTGAGATCTTAAGCATGCTAATGTAAATTATGCAAGCTTTCAAACAACGTGGCTGCATAATCACTTGGCAGAGAGGAAAATGATTTTTTCTTTCTTTTTTTTCCAATAGAGTAGGGAAAAAGGGCATCTACAAACTTATTTTTTTCTCACCATGTTGTGGACTTGCTCATCATGTTGTGACATTTTCTGAGAAGCAATCAGAAGTCCTTAAAAGAAGTTATTAACCAGTTACGACCTTTGTAGAAATAGATGAAGTTTGGAAGAAAATCTAATAATCAGGTTGCTGAGAGAATTATGTAGTAACAGATGGAAGCAGACACATGATCCACATGTGGTTCTGTGGGGTGAATTGATTTCAGTAATTGGCAACTTTTTGAATCACTCCGTAATATGAGGCCCGTGTAAGATTCATAAGGACTTGCCAAGGGCCAGGTTAAGTTTGAACAAGGTGGAAGAGTAAATTTTTGAGCAAAAAAAATGAAGGATAGGTCGCACACCCTGTTCAAATTCTGGCTTTAATAGTCAACCTTTCAGTACCAAGAACTTCTTTCTATTCCAGTCCATGGAGCTTCACTGTAGTCTCACAAGACCTTACATCTTGTTCTTTTTAGCATTTAGCATTTAGTCTCTCAGTGGACTGTCACCTACGTGATACCGGATTTTCTAGGCTAGAAGGGAGTTTTATATTCCTGGTTGGGCAGTTGGTGGCAGTTCCATTCAACCTAACCAAATAAACATTATGGTAAAGAAAAATCCCTCAAACTCAGATATTTACCAAAGGTTTATTTCTTGCTCTCAGTGTAGGTCTTGTGGATTGACTATGGCTTTGATTGACTTCATTACAAATCTTAAGTGGGAGGAACAGAGTCTCTCTGAGACTTGGCCTATCCTTGTGAGGATACAATATTGCAGAACCTTGGAAGTGGTTTTCATCCTTTTCACTTACACACCACTTGATTTTCTATGACATCAGTGAGGTAGGGTGTATAGTCCTCCCTTGAGGAGCGGTGGTAAGTACTTTGGATAATAAAATCAACTACAGTGAGTTGAACTAAATCTACATACATTTTTAGAGAGCTAGTCCTTATTGTGGTGTGAATACAAGTCCCAATGTGTCTAAAACAGTGTGAATGTTTTAACATCAGAGTCGTATGCAATGACACTAGATGCCTTATTTTTGTTTTCAAATGTGCACTACGTGCCAGGCACTTTATAATTTTATTTTTCACTCTCCGTGGAATCTTGGAGTTATCGCCATTTTGTCGAAACTGTGGCTCAGAAAATTTCGGTGACTTGCTCAAGTCTCTTTGGCTGAAGAAAGTGGTAGCGTGGGGATTCCACTCAGCTTTGTCATAGAACACTCTCTTCTGGATGTACTATACGGCCTCAGAGGAGGTGGCAGTTGTGGCAGGCCTCTTATCTCATGGGCTCATAACACGATCTGTTGCATCTGTCACTTTCTGATTGTAAGATGACTGGGGGCATAGAGGGTGCCCGTGCTGTCTGGAGAGCATCAGGCTGTAGCTCTGGGGCTCAGTGCAGTGAGCTTGAATACTAAGCAGAGGACACACACTCTCAGGATTGAAGTCAAGGCGCCTGAAGTCTTTCTAGGATCCCTTTCCTTCAGTATCTTTATATTAGGATTCCCCGATGTTGCATTGTTGATTTTTTTTTTTTTTTTTTTTGCACTGGATAGTTTTTTGCTCTGTGTCTGTGTGTGTGTGGTGGCTGTTCTTGGGATGTTCTGAAGTATCCCATCCTCTACTGATTAGATGCCAATAACAACCTTCCCCTAATTGTGGAAACAAAAGTTACCTAATGTCCTTGGGGTGTGTGTGTGTGTGTGTGTGTGTGTATGTGTGCATGTGTACAAAAACACCCCTAGTTATAGGAACCACTGCTTTACATCCAAATGATAAATGTAATATAGAATTAAAAGTATTATTACTGACAATGAACTCATTTTATATGAAATCTAATCCTCTTGTATATTTACCCATTCTTTAAACAACAGTAATTGATTACTTACTATATTCAGGTAGTTTGCTAGCTAGCTCGGATGGGGAAGAGGTAGTATGATAATGAGTGAGACCGTTCAGGGCTTCACTAGATGATGTGCTTTGTAATTCTGCATCTATAAAGGAGCTAAGAAAAATAATGAAAAGTTAGATTGAAGTTCTTTACGTGGACAAGAAGAGACTGAGGATTTTGGAATATATTCAAATACAGTGAAGAATTTTGAGTAGGATTTGGTAGGAAAGAATGCAGGAAAGAAAATAATGCTGTTAACTATCACCTGTTTTTGAGAGACATCTCAGAGCCTAAAATATCTTTAAATAAATCCCCTGCTCCCAACAGATTCAGGGCTTAATGATGCTAAATCTAGAAAGGACCTTAGCCCCATCTAAGCCTTGGGGCTGAGACCAGCAGGAAGGATGGTAAGGTGAATCATAAAGTCTCTTCTTAATCTCAGGAAGATAACGAAGAAGATAGGAAGGAAGAGAAAGAGAACAAGAAGAACACAGGAAAGAGAGTTAAACAATGGACTTAAAGCTACAGTCAGTGTGATACAGCAGGAAGATCAGCAAATCTGGACAAAGTTGGGGTTCAGACTGTAGGACCTCAGGCCATTTGTGCATTAGATGTTACATCATTTCTAGAATGGGAGGAAGAATGACTGCCTTCCACGTGGGTTGGTGTAAGAACTAAATATGCCTTATTTCCTTGTGAGGCACATTTTAGCAGTTTTAAGTTGGCATGCACATTTAATATGCTTTTTGTTAGTCTCCTCCCAATTTTGCCACCTATTTTTATCATGGAAGGCTGGAAGGAAACTAGATTTTCTGATTGGAAAACTGCAGTTTACCTAAGTTTTATATACCTGTTTGGAGGTCAGGTCAGGGAGCTTTGGGCTAAGTGAGGAGGACATGAAGTGGGTTCTTATTTAAAAAGACCTAGTCGTTAAGCATCTGCGTTCGGCTCAGGTCATGATCCCAGGGTCCTGGGTTTGAGCCCCGCATCTGCTCATTGGGAAGTCTGTTTCTCCCACTCCCCCTGCTTGTGTTCCCTCTCTCGCTGTGTCTCTCTCTGTCAAAATAAATAAAATCCAAAAAAAAAAAAAAAAAGGCCTACATTGGCTAAAGGATGAAACAGATGACCAAAAGGAAGAGGTATTTTGAAGCAATCAGCTAGCAGGGTTTAGATAAATAAACAAAAGAAAAGCCATTGTATAAAATGAGAGCCATTTAGCTTTAGAGGAATGTTTGATTCCTGACTGTGACAAGAAGTCAGGAAGATGGGGCAGATTTCTGTTTGGGTGCCCTCCAGTTCTGTTAACAGATTATGTATAGTAGTTATCCCTCCAGTTCTGTTAACAGGCTCTGTATGGTGGATATCAGAACTTTACTCTCACTTTCCACTTTTTTCTTGTTGAATTTAATTGGAAATTTTATGTCTACTGGCATTATAAATGACTCGGTAGGTCGTGGGTCTCTTAGGTTTTCATCATTTGCTTATGATACTAATTATATCTTAAATAGGAATGCTCTGGAACTTGTTTTAGTTCCAGAACCGTAGTTGATTGTATTACTTTGCATATAGGATCCACTTAATGAATACTGGTTGATTGAGAGATTGATCCTATAGAAATTGAAGTGAAGTCCCATGTATGGTTTTAAGCTTGCTCTTGTAAATCTAAAATTCCTGTTGTGATACTTGTTTTTTTTGTTTGTTTGTTTTGTTTAAGTACAAGGCATTATTTTTAACTACAAGACATTCAAATTTAATAGTTGGGTGAGCAAGGAAATAAGACATTTTATCTCTGTTTAACAGATGAAAAAACTTAAGTCTAGACAGTACAGTGTTTTATTTAAAGTCACATGGTAAGTAAATTTAAGCTGGGACTCTGTTTCTAGGAAATCATGAATTACCCAACCATAACCACTTTCTCAGCCTTATATCTAACAAACACCAGGCTAACCCATCCTCTGTAGAACTGAAATGGTAGCATGGGTGCCCTAGATCCCAGTGCTTATTGTTAAGACTGGGGGAAAATGGCCATATCTTATAAATTAGAAGGAAGCAGAGTAGCATCATTAGATATTTCAGTCAAGTTCAACAGCTGGCCTCAATTCTTCTTTTAAAATGCACAGTCTCAAAATAGACAGGCTAAGATTTATAAAAATAGATTTGTCTGTCACTTCTAATTTTACATTTTGCAAACAAGTTGTGCTTCAATGAAAATTTGCAGATAGATTGAGCATCTGGCAAAAGGAAGATTGTCATGATTTTCATGGTTCGGATTCAGACTACAAAGGATAATTGGTAAAGATAATCTTTTGTTTGAATAGCCTAAACGATTTTACCTCACTAACCCTGATGACAGATGGTAAGTATAGTTACTATCAATTCGTTTTTGTGAGAGGAAGGAGACTGAAGGACCAAAACACTGAAACCCTCCTCACTCCTGAAGCCACGGAGCATCTTGGAATGAGGATATAGCCTAGGTTTGCAAGTCCTGCTTTGTCACTGACTGGTTTTGTGAGCTGGACATGTCTCTGAGTAGCTGGAGCTTCCTGTACTCAGCTGTAACAGGATAGAGTCGATTAGACCTCCCTGCTCTAAGTGTGGTTCACCGACCAGCAACGTTGTCACTACCTGGAAACTTGTTAGACTCTCAAGGTTCACCACAAGCCCACGGAATCAGAATACACATTTGGTGAAAAAGATCCCAGATGATGTCTGTGAACTCTGTGAACACTGCCCTTCCAGAAGGTTCTTAAGGATTCCATCTAGTTGAAACACATTTATTTTGAGCACAGGCATGGTGGTGACTGGCTACCGTCCCTACTAGGTCCCTAGCATAGAGTGTGTCTGGGATGAAAAGACAAATGAAGGGAAAGAATTGTCATCCGGTCAAACTTCAAAGACAAGTCATCTTGACCAACAAGACCTCGATATCTCAGAAAGCTCCTTTTGTAAGTTGTACCAATTGTTACCCCCACATAGAAGCACGAGAACCCTGTGTTCTCATATATATCTTTTCCTTTAAACAAAAGGACCTTACTTTCACATTAAAAAAAAAAATAGTTACCTCTCGCCTTGGTGGCTCAGTTGGTTAAGTGTCTGCCTTCGGCTCAGGTCGTGATCTTAGGGTTCTGGGATTGAGTCCGGTATTGGGCACCCTGCTCAGTGGGGAGTCTGCTTCTTGCTCTGCCTCTCTCTCTACCCCTCTCACCTTGTTCATGGTCTCTCTCTCATATAAATAAATAAAATATTTTTTATGAAAACAGTTGCCCCTAACCTCTCTCTGCGCTTACTGATTCTAAGTGGTGGGAACACCAAACAAATCTGTCCTTTTCCTTGAAGCTGCTTTCTCTCCCTTTCTCATTCCACCTGCTCAGGCATCACATTACTGCCAGGCCATTGGCACCATCTGCTCATTTAAGTGTCCGTTGATGGAAAGACATAGGACGCCTGGTGACCGTGAAGTCAGCCCAATACAGTGAAGGAAATCAGCAAAGTGGTAAAAAGGCACGAAAGGAAACAGACCTTGGAAATCCAGAGGGTTGAGTCTCTGTGGAAGGAGGGACGAACGAAGTGGGTTGAGCTTCTGAGGCCCTAGGCAGTATTTTAATTTCCTGACCTTTTGCTCGGTGAGCCCTGCCCTGGAAAAGGAGAGACATTCCTAAGGAAGCAAGAGCACATTCAATTTCTGCTGAGCAGCTGCTGCTTGCAAAGCAAACGGTACACGGTGAGCTTGCTCTGGGTACCTGTTGGCGTAGAGATTGTTACACGTCTGAAAGACCACCTGTGTGTCCAAGCTGCTGGCTGGGTCATTGCTTCTAATTCTGCAAAGCATCCATAGTCAACTGTTTATCATTTCTGAAAGCAGATTCAGATGGGAAGACCTAGCTCTAACCTGGAGAAATATGGCCAGAGGACTACTCTGGAAGATTGGGCCTCAGAGAGCCAGGCAAAGGGCCCCAGGCCAGTTAGGACACACAATCCTAGACAAACCCTGAGGAGCCTCAACAGTCCACCAAATGTCTCCTCCTCAGCCCAGAGTTACTTAAGACCAACTGTCACACATTTAGGTCATGGTTTCAATTCTAAACAGAAAGCGACTGGCAGTATGCAAGTTCATTAAAAGCATTAGCGGTGGTTGGCATGAGGATATTTTGGTCTCTGAACCTCAACAGAATCGCTTCAGAATTCATTGTAAGTAGTTCATCAGAGCCATTTGTACAGAAGAAATGCAGTGACAAAGAGAGTCATCTCCGGGAATAGAGTCTTAATTTCATAATTGACTTGTATGACTATGGGCGAATTAGTGTTTCTCTGTGTTAGTTTCCTTGTCTTTAAAATGGGATGATAATAGCAACCTGCCTCACAGGGTTGTTATAAAGACTGTGTGTACCATGTATAGAACTAGTCTGGCCTATAGTTAACTGTTCCACAGTTCGCTGTCATTTGATAAGGGAGCTTGTTCGGAAATGTATTTTCTCTCTTTTTGTTACCCATAGAAAATAGAAGCTCATTACGGAAACTGTTAGGATCAGCATTCAGCATGGATTCCTGGTGGTAAACCTCTTCCGTCTTTCCAGTTCCTGCCAGGCCTTGTTTCCCGTTACCTTATTATTTGACTCCCAGGTCTGTTGGAGAAAATAAGAAAAAAGAAATCTATCTAATGATTCTTTCCTATAGCATCTTCCTTGTCAGCATCTGCTCCATCACTAGTGGATATTGATGTATTGAAGGATCCCTCAAGCTTGTTCAAACAGGGAATTAACTTTAATTCTCAACGATGAGAGGGGGCTTGGAGCCAAAGTATCTTGCAGCCCTTAAAACTGAGTCCGGGCCCTCACCATGGGGTGAGTTGAGAGTCTCAAACTCAAATGCCCACAGGGGCCTGAAAGAGGAAAGTGCTCTCAGCCTCGCTTCTGTTGCTTACTTTAGACAAGGAGAAGGTAAAGGGTACTTGTGGCTCTACTTGGAGACAGATCATTGTGTAAGAGCAAGATCAACAGCCATCCACATGAGATCTTAGTCTGGGAGAAATGAACAAGTGGTGAGCCCTGTGGAGAAATGGCACCCATCTGAGCTCAAGAGGGAAGCTGCCGCTCAGCTCATGTGAGCCCTGTGGTGGTCGATTATCTGATCTTTAAAGAGAAACCCTCAAATGTGGGATTTTTTTTTTCAGGTAAAATGTCCAGAATTTTTATCAGCTGAAAATTTGAGATGTCAGAACACAGAGGGGGACAAATATTAAGCATGTTTACCAGTTGAACCTAATCTGTAGGCTTCAACTTTGGGTTAAGTTACATGCACTTAGATCCCTCTCTCTGCTGGCCAGTATATTATGAAGAACACTGCACGTGCCTGGGTGCTGTAGGGAGAGAGAAAAATCTTAATCTTGGTCAGAAGATAGGAGTCTCATGCATGAGGGCTTTTTCCCTTTTCTTCCTTAACTTTTTATTTTGGAATAATTTCAGATATACTGAAAATTTGCAAAAGTAGTGCAAAGACTTTCTGCATATCATTCACCTAGATTCTCTAAATATGGCGAATATTTTACCATATTGATTTTCTAATTCTCTTTGTTTTGTTCTTTGTTTATTGCTATTTAGTTCTCCCTTTTTGGGTTTATCTCTATGTGTGTGTGTGTGTGTGCTCGCACACATGTGTGTGATTTTCCTGAAAAATTTGAGAGTAAGTTGCAGAATCAATGTCCTTTTCCTTCCAAGTGGTTTCATGTATTTCCTAAAAGTAAGAATATATTCATACATACCACAGTGTAATAGTCAGATGAAGAAATTGACATTAATGCAGTGTTATTATCTGATCTTTAAAGATCATTCAAATTTCATTCCCCAGTTTCTTCATAGCAAAAGAAAAATTTGAGGTCTGGAATCCAACAGTGTCCATGTTGTCTCTTCATAGTCTTGCCTGTTGGCTGCGGGTGTGGGGGTATGGGAGGGAGTTGGGGAAGCAGTTTCTCTTTGTCTTTAAGAAAAGACTAATCTCTTTTGTCTTTTATAGCATTAATATTTTAGAAGAGTACAGGAGATTCCTCAATATTTTAGAAGAGAAGAGATAGATTATCTTTCATTTGGATTTGTTTAGTATTTCCTAACGATTAGATTCAGGTCATGCATTTTTTTGTCAGGTATACCAAGAAGTGATGCTGAGTCCTTCTCAATATGAGGAAGACACAATGGGAGTATTTGAGGAAGACTGTCTGTTTATTTTGGGAAGAGAAGCATTAACTGTACAAGTACTGGCCCTCCAAACTGGCATTTTGCTATTATTTTTGTTATTTTAGCCTTGTTGTTAGACGATCCCATTCAAACTCTTTCTGTCTACATAAAGGTTTCTCCTCTCTCTATATTTGTTTTCATCACGAAATATCCAGCTTCTTTGGATCCATTTGGTATTGAGATTATATATAAGCCAGTGCAGTTTGATGAGTCGGTAGCTGAAATGACAGCAAAATAAAGCGGACGGGATTCACTACTGAATTTGGTAACAGGAGCCTTTTCTACTACTTGGCCCCCCAGAGGCTTTAAATATGAAACAAGAAGCAGACTACGGGTTATATAGAGCATAGAGATGCCTAACGGCTTCATCCTCACTTCAGTAAAAGCAATACTTGCTGGCATTTACACAATTTTGAAAAATTCTCAAAACTTTACCCATTTATTGTTTCCTTTTTATAAGAGAAAATAGTATACAGGTGGATATTTTAAAATATCAGCATGAGGTCATCCTGCGCTGGAATCCAAGTTTTTTCCCTTGGGACAATCATTCTGTGGAAATGCTTTACGAAGTCCCTAAATTTGAGCCGCATCAGAGAGCAGCAGCGAAGCACAGGCTTTTGAACCAACAGATTCTAGCTGGAGCTTTAGATATATCATCCTGCATTTGTGGAATTGTAGAGCATTTGCTCTCTGGAGCTCAGTTCCCTCATTTGTAAAATGGAGGATTTTCTTGCCAGACTCTCGCTAGGATTAACAAGATACACAAAAGAAAAACATTTAACTCAGTGTACTTGGTAGATAGTAGAGTCCAATACATGTGGATTTTCTTCCATATTCCTTTTGACCTAGGCACCTTCAAGGGTTTACTAATTCCCTCCTGGTTACAAAGTCTGTTGGGAGGAATTTCAGGGCCTAGTAATACTAAAAAAGATTTGGTAAAAAAGAGGCACAGGATTAAAAAAAAAATTAACAACCTGGCATGTTGGACACACACACACTCTCCTTTCTCCCTGAAAGCAAATATTGATGATTGGGAAGTTTGTACATGAATATGATACGTTTAACCAAAATATTTGCAGAATCAATTTGGCAGTCACAAATAGGAAGCCTCTGGATCTCGGTTCTATGTAGAAGTTCCCTTTTGGTAATTTAAGCATTTCCTTACAACTGGAACTCAAGAATTACTGTGACAAAGTAGGCGACAACGTCTTTCATGTGTTGAAAGGAGATTATCAGGGACTGAAGGAACATAGTCCTGTGTAGAAGAAATTGTCCCTCTCAAGTGGTTTTGACTCCCTGGTGGAGTGACGCGGTCATGTAAGCCCTGCCTGAGCTTCAGTGGCTCACAGATTCACTTCTGTTCACTTTAGACTTTTGCAGGCATGTGGCATCATAGTCCGGGTAAAGATGAAACGATCTTGAATTTCTGTTTTCTCACCTTTATAGGGAGTTACCTCCTTGTTGTACAGCTATTTCTGCTTTTCTCCTATATTGGTAAAGGAATGAGTCATCCCAAATAGGGTAGGGAGGATGGAAGGTATAGATTGGAGCATTGGGTACTTCTCTGTTGAAGAAAGGGAATGATAATGTCATCATCCACTTTTTAAAAATTTTTTTAAGCACTGCTTATATTTGACTCATTAGTCAATGACATGATGTTATCCAGATGATATTATCCAGTGATTATCCGATGACCATATGACTGATTATTCCCTCTCACTTTTGAGAAAGAGGGTGTTGTTAGTAATTTTACTGAGACAAAACAAGTAAACTGAGACTGACCCCAGCAAACTGGGGCAGTGTGCTCATGCTCTCCTTGAGGACTTGTGTAATTAAAATTACTAGGGAGGTTACCCTTGAGGACAATGGTTAAGTAAATGGGCAGGAATTCTTCTTATGGCTACCTGCTATCTCTGTCCAGGGTCCACCGTCTCCAGGCCAATTAGGGCTCTCCGTCCCAGGCATCTCACCATGATTCAGACTTCAACTGGCTTTTCTGGAAGAATATATGTGGCCAGAGCCCCCTTTCTCATGATCCATTTTAGATAACTGAAGATTTATCTTACAAACTCACAGTACGAGGTCTATTTGTGGAGCTCTTAGTGCAGTGGGCTTTTTTAAACAAAGGAATTCATGGTCACAAACAACAGGGGAAATCTGGCACGAACATATTTAGAAAGTGACTGTTTTTGTTTTAGGGAGAAGGTTTTTGTTTGTTTTACCATAGAGGCAGAAGCCTTCTTCCCCTTCACTTCACCATCCTGTGCACTTGTGAGACATGGGCATCTACAGCCTTTCCATGAGCCTTTGCTCAATTGTCCCTTTCCACAGGTGGAGAGGATAGTCTGTAGGGTGGCTTAGTCATGGAGCACAGGCTTCCCATTCTTTTCTTTTCTTTTTTTTTTAAATAAAGATTTTATTTATTTATTCGGCAGAGAGAGAGAGAGGGAGAGAGCGAGCGAGTGCCTGCGCACAAGCAGGGAGAGGAGGAGAGGTGGAGGGAGAGGGAGAAGCAGATTCCCTACTGAGCAAGGAGCCCAATGCAGGACTGGATCCTAGGACTCGATCCTAGGACCCTGAGCCAAAGGCAGACACTTAACCGACAGCGACCCTGGTGCCCCCAGGCTTCCCATTCTAAAGAGGAATACAAATGAGATCTAGAGAAGCAAAATGAAATGCTTGCTGTCACAGCAAACATTTATTTTATTTATACATATATACATATACATGTATATATACATACATATACATACATACATACATACATATATATACATATATACATACATACATACACACAGCTTTTCTGACCTAAGCAAATTTGGGTCCAGTTGATGGAGTAGTCACAGGGAATTCTGAATTAATAATAGAGATAATATAATAATAATAGCAGAATCATAATGTGCTTACCATGTATAAGGAATTGTTCTAAGAGCCTAATGCATGCTACCACTTATACCTAACATTTTAATCAATATTTAAAATTTTTCCCTAATGGTAACTGCAAAATTGAGACTTTTTCTTTCCCTTCATGGGGAATAGAACTAATTGTTTGCAGCACATTAGCCCTGTTTTTTTTATTTGCTGAGAAAGCTTTGGATAGCGAGTTTTCTCATGTAACTGAGTGCTCTTAGCTCTTTCCTTGTACATTAGATGAGTGTTTTTCAGCATGCATCTTGCTGCTTTTGGTTCAAGGCTGAATGCGGCCTTGTCTTGCAATGTTTATATTTGTGCTGAAGTAGTGTGGACTCATATGATTAGGTAAGGTTTGTTGCTGGAGACAATATTATACAATTGCTTAAAACCTTACTTCAGATGGTTAACGGTCTTCAGTGGCATTTAACTCCCGTTTTTTTTTTTTTGTTTTGTTTTGTTTTGTTTATTTGTATTCAAGTACCTTAAGACAGGAGTTTAGTTAGCTTTCTGGGGTGACTTTCTGCCTGATATTATTATTATTTTTTGTAAAGATTTTATTTTATTTATTTGACAGATAGAGATCACAGGTAGAGAGACAGGCAGAGAGAGAGGAGGAAGCAGGCTCCCCGCCGAGCAGAGAGCCCGATGCGGGCCTCCATCCCAGGACCCTGGGACCATGACCCCAGCCGAAGGCAGAGGCCTTAACCCACTGAGCCACCCCGGTGCCCTATGCCTGATATTATTATTTAAGTTGCATTTCAAATATAGCAGGGGGCAGGGAGGGGAAGGAAAAAAGGAAATGGAAGAGTAGAAAACATGGGACACATTGTCATTCATTACCCATTAAATGTTTAGGAAGTATTGTTTTCCTTAATAGGAACTAGAGATACAATTAGCCCAAAGGGCATCCCTTTCTATGTAAATCCAAGGGGAAGTCTCCCTGGGAGTGTTGGGAGTTGATTGTGGCTGGCTCCAGGCTTTTCACTGTCCAGTTTAGGAGTCCCTGCACTGAGTTGGGCACTTAGTTAATGCTCTGCATATAATGAACTAGAGGGATCGAGACTTGAGAGAGCAGAAATAAAGGAGAATATTAGAAGGGGTTGTGTTGTCCTGTTGAAAGATGCTAGGGTGGGCTTTACTATGGATTATAAACATGAAAGAAAGGTTGATAATTACTTACGGTAGGTGTTGAGCAGGAAGATCTAAGTACCCGCCCAAGTGAGGATGACCACCACTGGAGATGAACAAAGATCAGAACACAGCCAACTGTCAGCATTAGGAGCCCACAGACCTCCACCCACTGCCTCATGTAGGCTTCAGAGTCCCTGCAGAGAGCTCAACACACAAGGCAGGCATCAGAAGAGTATGCTACTCAGAGAAAGAAGAAATGTAGCAAGATCAGGGTCTGTAATATGGCTAATAGGTCTCTCTGACAGCTGTTCAGGGAAGTGGACTGTACACAGGATTCTAATGCTGCTGGAAAAAACCCAGTTCTCTTCCTTAGGAGGCAAATGGACTGGTGGGCCTTGCTGGCTGTTATAGGACCCATGGGCTTATGCAATATAAGGACACACACTTGTCTTGGGTTGTATTGGGTAGTACTGAGTTGTATTGGGTTGAGTACCCAAAACAGGGGAAAGGTTTCTCCTAATTGGGAAGAATGTGGCGCTTCATGATAGTTCCCACCAAGGTTCCACATAGGAGAATGTTTCAGGCGCAGAACATGGACGGCGGAGCCATTAAAGCATCAGATTGCGCAGTAACCTTGTCCACAGCATAAGGAGGGGGCAGAGGAAAGGCATGCCTGCGTGGCTCAGTGGGTTAAGCCTCTGCCTATGGCTCAGGTCATGATCTCAGGGTCCCAGGATGGAGCCCCACATGGTGCTCCCTGCTTGGCAGGGAGCCTGCTTCTCCCTCCCCCTCTGCCTACCTCTCTGCCTACTTGTGATTTCTTTCTCTGTCAAATAAATAAATAAAATCTTAAAAAAAAAAAAAAAAAGGAAGGGACAGAGGGGAGTGAAGGCTCAAAATGGAAATGTGCCCCTGGAAAATAAAGACTTAGTGTGGTTATCTCCGTCCTTTCCCTCAATATTATGAATGGCAGATATTACTAATTAGTAATGGTAGTTTTTCCAAATAAATCGGGATTCAGTCAGAATCCTTTTGCTTTTTCTCTGCAGAATCCCTTCTTAACAAATCATTTCATGTAGCCACTGTCAACTACAGGGAGTTAGTGTATGATTTAAAATGTATGTATATACATTTATATTATATAAATATAAATTATATAAATATATAAATATATTTAAAATATATTTATTTATATAAAATGTATTTATTAGAGGACTACAGATCTTATGAAATTAAAGACGTGTGAGCTCTGAGATGGGAAGAGAGTGGGGGACAGTCATCTGTATTGAAATGGGCCTGGGAAAGGGTGTCAGAGGAAGAAGAGAAGATCCCAGTGGAGGAGAAATGGATCTTACAAACTCAACTGGGTTGGCATAGATGGATGAATGAATGAATAAATAATGAGAGGTACATTTGAATTAGTCAGAATGTCTGTATTCCCCTCATGGCATTTCCTTCATTTTTAAACAACCTTGGGCAAGCCCCATATGTCAGATATTTCCTAACAAAACAAAGATTGGAAGTGTGGCAATATCCTGATAATTCAGGCAAAACCTCCACTTCTGCTTGGAGTACAGATAATACCACTGGGAAAGAGAATTATAAATAAAAACATGTTTTTCTTTTATAACAGCATGTCATTACCATCTTTATGAATTCATATGACATCTTTTACTTAAGAAAGTAAATGGAATTCCATTAATGTTTATGAATGGCTACTGAAGAACCATGCAGTATAGGGTAGTGTTATGATCCAATACCCACGTGAGGGGATTAGAGCTGCTATTCCTGAGTGATTAGGCTAAACTCCTGATCACTCAAATTTTGACTAAAGCATTCCAATAAGAAGTGAAAACTTTTCTAAATTGTATACTGAAGACAAAAACATGCAATCAATAGAGAATGCCTTCATTCTGTATTTTCCTAGAGTTATTTGGAGTTAGATTCCCACAGTTTTAGCCACATGTCTTGGTGAACTTAGCGATATGGGGCTCACAATTTTACTTCTCTGCTTCTCTCTGTAGATGATTACCTATATATCTTCACTTCTTTTGGATCTGTTCAATGTCAATTAAGAAAAATCATATTACATGCATTTTAGTTGTCAAAAGTAAAAATATGTAAAATTCTACAACCTAAAGCAACCCTTGTTATTTTGGTAATACATACCCTTTTAAAAAACACAGAAAAGATTACTTTTATGAATCCTTTTATAAAATGACTTTGGACTGCAGTGCCTGTGTGCCTTAGTCTGTTAAGCATCTGATTCTTGGTTTTGGCTCAAGTCATGTTCTCAGAGCTGCGAGATAGAGCCCCATGTCAGGCTCCGCACACAGCACAAAGTCTGCTTGAGATCCTTTCCTTTTCCCTTATGGCACACTCTCCCCTCTCCTGGCTTGCATGCACTTTCTCTCTCAAAATAAATAAATAAATAAATAAAATCTTTAAAAAATGAAAAAAAAAGTAAAATGACTTTGTGTTACTTCCAATATATTGAGTGATAAATATCTCCTTTCTATATCAATAAATTTATATTTATGTAAGACAGATGCGTCATTTTTCATGATTGCCTAATGTTCTATTCTCTGTGTCTAATACAAGCTACTTAACCAATTCTTATTTTTGGATATAACATTTATTTCCAAATTTTGCAATAATGTAAAGAAATAAGATAATATCCTTGAAGTTAAGGATGGAAGCTGGTAACCATTCTTAGTATTTTACTGGGAATAAGTCTTGGAAGTGCTATTGTGGGGACAAAGAATGTGCACATTGTTAAAACTTCGGCTGTAGCTTGCTGATTGCCTTTCAGAAATGTTGTAGGTGTTTTTTTCTTTGAATGGTTGCATGCGGAAGTCCAAGAAACCTTGATATTATCCTATTTCTTTCTTTATTTTTCATCTTTGTCAATCTGATAAATTGTGCTACTCTATCTCATTTTAATTTGATATTTTAATTTTAGTTGTGAGTTTGAACCTATGTTTATTGGCCATTCGTATTATTTGATTTGTGTATCACATATACAGGTTTTGATTATTTTTTTCTGTATGTGTTGTCTTTTTCACTGATTAAAAGATAAGTATTAAGTATGCAAACCTATGGAACTGTCTGAATTTCATGATTTTAATAGGCTTCAAAATATTCTATATCAGGATTTTGAATTGTAAGTGAGAATCCACACTCATCTCTGCTTTCTTAAACTGTTCTAACTGCATTGGCCATTAGCAAAAATGTGATACTGAACTTGGCAGAAACTGTTCTGAACCACCTCTTAATGGTCTTTCATGGTAATGAACTAAACTATAACTGAGCAGAGAATAAAACTTAGTCCATTCCAAAGTAAAATAGATAATGGAATCAATTATCTATACTTTTCAACTAATGGCAAGGTCATTTTTTCTTCATTTTCTAAATATTTTAAGCTAAAGTAGATTTTCTCATGGACTTTATTTGGGGAGGGCGGGGGTGCTGATTTGCCAGATAACTTCTTCCATTCTTTATGGCTTAATAATGCTGGACAGAGATAGAGTGTTAATGATCTGAGGACCTAAACTTCAGATGAAACAAAGATCACAGATCAAAGTGATTTTGCCTTGCAGGAACTCGCATCCAGGGTCAAATGTAGGCTCTTGGTAGGTGATTCAGGAAGGATGGTCTGAGAAGGAGGTAGGCTAGCCGGTTCTTCCTCAGCTCTGCCGCAGAGCCCTTTCTGAGTGTGACCCCCGTGCTTAAGAATCATCACAGGACCTTGTGACTCTCCACCAAGCTCAAATCTCAGAGCTTCATGTTTGATTCAGCTGTACAGTGGGATGGATATTCATATCTTTATAGACATGTTGCCTTCCCACCCCTAATTTTTTTCCCTCATGGTGTTTGGTGTTAGGGTGAAGGGCAAAGGCCACATTTGAACATAAGTCAGGTTTTTTTATTTTATGTGGGGGAAAGCCGGGGGCGTTTGCAGAACTTAAAACAGAAATCAAACCTTTAAAGGTCGACTGTATATGTCCTGCCACTCATATTCTCTTCTGGCTTCTAACTTTCCTTAGGCTTAAAATACATCTGGAGTTCCTGCTTCCTTTGTTCTTCAGAGAGTTCATTTCTTATTCTTTAAAAAAAGAACGCGCGTGCACACACACACACACACACACAAAACAAAAAACTTTTTTTTTTTTTTAAAAAGGGCAACAAATAAATAAAGTTTGTGTTGATTGTAATTTCCACGGCTTGTTGCCTACAACTCAGTAGAACTAAACAGGACTTGCTATTATTTCGGAGAGTGCCATGCTGTACCCTAACTTGGTAGGCTTTTCAGTGGGTGGTTCCTCAGCTGAGTGGTTTACTGATTGTGAAATTCAGAGGAATAGGGGCAGAAGAGGCAGCCGCTGGATTTTGAGATGAAGACAGATGAGGAAATGCATCCGGAAAGAAGGCTAACTTCATATATCCCAATGCAAACATATCTTGGAGATACGGCAGGTTTGGTTCCAGAACCACCACCAGAGAGTAATTATTGCGATGAAGTGAGTCACCTGCATTTTTTGGGTTTCTCAGGGCATGTAAAAGTTGTGATTACACCATTCTGTAGTCTGTTAACATGTGCAGTAGTGTTATGTCATTAAGAAAAGTACATAATTTAAAAATATTGTTAAAAGACTTTAGCTATCCTATCATCTTAGCTTTCAGGGAGTTGTTATCACCATATGTTATCAGAGACCACCAGAACAGGGGAGCCTGGGTGGCTCAGTTGGTTAAGCATCTGTCTTTGGCTCGAGTCATGATCCCAGGGTCCTGGGATCAAGTCCCACGTCCGGCTCCCTGCTCAGTGGGGAGCCTGCTTCTCCCTCTGCCTCTGTCCATTCCCCCTCTCATGGACGCTCTCTCTTTCTCAAATAAATAAATAAAATTTTAAAAAAAGATCACCATAACATATAATAATAATGAAGAAGTTTGAAATACTGTAAGAATTACTACAATGCATCACAGAGATACAAAGGACCAAATGCTGTGGGGGAAAAATGGCCTCAAAAGATTTGCTGGATGCACGGTTGCCATAAACCTTCAATTTGTAGAAAACATAGTATCTGTGAAGCCTGGTCAAGTGCAATAAAATGAAGTATGACTGTATCTTTAGTAAAACAGCTACAAAGTTTGGCATCAAATTTGCTTCCAATAATACCTCTTAGTGGTTATATCAGTATAAATATTATAGGCGCACGTTTATAGTTCATTAAAATAATTGGTTGAGTGCCAGGAATGCTGCTTAGGGATTTCAGCCACGTTCAGAATGTATCATAATTGATGAGAATAACTAAATCCTTGACTTGCTTCTTATTGTACAATATAAATATATTCTTATTCTTTATCATAGTTTTTTCACTTAAATGTTTAAATAACTACTGTGAGGAAAAAAACACAATAACAAGATGATTTTCTGCATTAAATGGACTTTATGCTTTCATTTTGATAGCAACTTTTGATGAAGTGAACATTTTGGTATATTCAGTCTTAGAGAAATGTGTATTTCTTATCCCTGACCACTTACTGATTTTTCCTCTGCTGCCTAGAGATTCTCCTCGTCTATCCCATATTCCTCATTCTGTTCATGGAAGTCTTGACCTTCCTCATGAGTTCATTCTCTGTGGCTGTATTCTGGGAAGAGAATATAAGTCCAGACAAACAAGACCCCTGTTGCCCTTGAGTTTTATAATTTAAAGAAATCTTCCTTGATTTTCTCTTTCTGCAACTGCTTCTGTTCCAGTTAGAACTACTTGCTTTCCTTTCTAGATGGCTCTTAAAGGCTTGGAAGCTTAAACCTTTACCATAGTTATTTCTCTGCTTTATTGAGGTTTAAGTGCTGATCAATTAAATTGTAGCCCTTCTTCCCACCTGAATTCTGAACAATTAAGATCAAACAGTAAGGTGAATGGGACATAATATATATTTATTTTGATGAAGCTCAAAATGGGCAGTAGAGGGATAGGGTCCCTGATACCGAACTCCAAAATGAGGCAATTATTTCTTAGTAAAAAACACCCTGGAAAAAACACCCTGAAAAAATACTGCCATGTGCCAACTCTGCTAGGTATGGTACAATATGAAAATGAACTTCCAGCAAATTCTAAGACTTAAAAGGTAGAGGGACTAGAAAGGGCGTGTCTGTGCATGCCAAGTTTGTTCTCTCAAGCTGGACATGAGTGAATAAAAAGTGTGGATTAGAAAAGAAACATGGGAGACTATGGACTCCAGGAATCAAACTGAGGGTTTTAGAAGAGAAGGGGGTAGGAGGATGGGTGAGTGCAGTGATGTGTGTTAAGGAGGACCCGTATTGCGTGGAGCACTGAGTGTTATATGCAAACAATGTATCATGGAACACTACGTCAAAAAATAATGATGTATTGTATGGTGACTAACATAACATAATAAAAAATTATTAAAAAAAAGTGTGGATTAAGCCAGATGTGGGCTCCCTCCACAACTGGTTGGGGAAGAAGTGTTTCCATCCCCACACACTCTTATATTTCCCTACCAGTGGGTTCTTTCTGAATTTATTTTTTAATCCTGCAGAGTGGCTAGAACACAATAGCCACTTGCAAAATATTTAAATACATTTATTAGAAGATAAACACATTTCATGGATTTACTCCAAAACAAAGAAGACTTGAATGTTCTTGGAATGAGTAAATTCTAGTATTTACTACCTTGTCAATATTATATTCTCCCTCATGTATTTTCATCATATTTACTGTCAAGATAAAACCTTTAATTGTTGTATTCAACGATTGTATACTTACTGAATCTTGTATACTTACTGAGGCAGAAGCATGGACACGACTATCTGAAAAAATTCTCGGTGAATATGGTGGCAATAAAAACTTCAAATCACTGTGGACTGAATTATGTGAAAAAGGTCTGAGAGGACTTCACTATGATTCTGAGAGCTTTTTAGAAATCTTGAAACTTTATGAAAGCATCTGGAACTGAAATCTGGGATGTGGTAGAAGAGAAATTCAGGAGAAAGGGACACCTTGGCAACTAAGCTTACGAAAGTCTGATGCTATTTCAGCCATACATTTTAAATAGTCTTAATTAATCTATGTCCCCATCCACCAACCATGTGATGTCAGTCTTTGCTGATAACAGAACATCTGTGGGTTTGGTCAGGGAAGCAGCCCTTCATTCAATCGGGGATATGGTCTGATTTTCCTAACAGCAAAGTTTGCCTTAGGGTTTACCGTTAATTAATTGTGTCTAAATATTAACCAACATCCATTCTAGGGTGTGAGCAAAACTCCCCTCCAGGGCACGTCCTCTGTGGAAAATTTAACATTTCCATTATGAAAGCCAAGAGGATGAAATGCTTTTAGAAATGTGGCTGTTGAGTGCAAAGGAGGAGGCAAATATCTCTTACCAATTGAAGAAAGAAAAGGAAGAGTGAGAGAAACAGCTCCAGGGAAGGGGATGGTTAGAGAACAGATTCATGCAGGCTTTCAAAGAAATGGAATAAAATGAAGGAAGAAGAATGGCAGGTTGGCTGAGGAATCTTCCCGTAGCTGTAGAGTACAAGGAGCCTGGGGGGGGGGGGGGCGTTGTGATGGACAGGAAGAGGAACTCTTATGAGAACTTCACCTTGGAAATTCTTTCCTCCCATAGGGGAGAGGTTTGTGTGCAAGAATAAAAGCTGATGGTCTTGGGTCATAGAGAAGAATTATATCCAGTCTGTTATCCTTTCATTTCTAGAGAACTGACTAGTTTGAGATCAAATCACAAAGTAATGGAAGCTGTTTGCCTCATGTCAAGAACTAAATAATGTGTTAGATCTGATGCTGCAATTTCTTATTCCTCACAAGGAATGATTTTTGTCCTGAGGAAATGATTCAAGTAGGATCTTTTCCCCTTTAGGACATGTCTAAAAACTGAGACCCTCTGTGTCAATGTAACCGTTTCTGCTTAAAATGTTTTAGCTGGGAAGATCAGACAGCATACCAATAAATAACTTTACTCTTTGCTTCAGGATTTTCTCGTACACAAATTTGGCCAGACAAACATTGGCTTATATGGGAAAATAGCTATCAGAACAGGACAGTAGGTTTCTCACATGGTCTAAGAGCAGCAAACAGCTCATCAAGACCTACTTCAAGATCCTTGTCCACTATGTTGCAAACTTTGCCCAGTCCAAGCTGTGACCTCTTGAAAGGTCACATCTTCAATTATTTGACCCTAGTTCCCCAAATTTTACAAAAACTCTTCAATTTCTTCCTTCCTCTGGGAAACTATTAGGACTCTACCAAAGTAGTGTTTCCCCATGCTAGAGAAAGTTTAAGAAACACAGCTTTGTTTGACCCACAAGATTTGGTGGTCTTACAGGTAATTGAGGGTCTATCTAGTATGTAGAATAGAAACATCCACACACACATTAAAAACCCTCAGGATGTTATACAGATTTTTTGCTTGCGTGTGGAGAAAATTAGGCATCAGAGTCGTCAGTGAAATTGGGAAATAAGTGACTTAGTGAAGAGACAAAGGAGGTTCTATACCTCCTTGAATAAGAAGAGCCTCAGGAGAGCAGTTTTTGAGACATTAGAAGAAAATTAATGGTCTGTAGAACTGGAAACCAATAACCAGTCTCTTCTCTTGATTATGAGGTCCATGCTTTGTGCAAGAATGAGATTCGCCTTCAGATTTCCAAGGAGGCATCCAGGTTTTGCTTAGGATACCATAGTGAAAGGAAGGTGATAAATAACTCTCTTATTCTATATCCATGAGGGACCCAGATGTATAGAAGGAAGTTTTCATAGAATAATCAGTGACTCCTTCTTAAAAAGTGAGACCTGAATAGGATTGGCAATAATAACTCAGCAATTGGACCTTTTTCAGATTTGGAACTCTTTTATTTCTGAAAATGTAATAGACTTCCAATTCTCTGACCACATGCCTTATATTTCCAGCTGCCTCTGTTCTTCTGTCTCATCATACCTGATACTTTATGTGGCTGATATATCAATTTTTTGTTTGATCAGCTATTTTATTTTTGGTCTAGTATCCATTGCTTCTAATGCTTACCAAATTTCTCAACTCCATTCTCTTTTATCATTCTGACAATCCATTTCTGGATGGACCCAGCTGACTGCCTGTCTAGCTTCTCTGTCTGGAAGGCTATTTTTCCTGAGTACTGCTGGAAAATAACCATCACATATAAATCCGTGGTCTCTAACCACAGTTGGGCCCTTGCCACTGCCTGGGAAGTTTTCTACAGGTTCTTGAAGCATTGCCTTACTAATTCCCCAGAGCTAAATTTTGAAATCTTCCCTGTTCTCCAAAGCGCACCTATCTTCATCCCTTTCACTCTAGATATCACCGAACAAACAAAACCAACACTACCATCAACAACAAAAATGTGTCAATAACAGCAATAATAACCAGGTGGGGAAGTATCTTAATGCCTTCAGCTTCCAGTAATTAATTATTTTTAGAGTTATATTTGACATACAACATTGTGTCAGTTTAAGGTATACAACAATATGTTTGATACATTTGTATTGCAATCTGATTGCCATTGGAGCATTAACTAACTAGCACCTCTATCCCCTCACATAATTATCATTCTTCCTGAAAGCACTGAGAATAGCCAAGATCAGTCTCTTAGCAAGTTTGATGTTTTAAATATAGTTTTGTTGTCTATAATCACTGTACTCTGTATTAGGTCTCCAGGACTTATTTACTTCCTCGTTGCAAACATATGTCCTTAGATAACCTCTCCCATTCCTCCACATTCGCCACCTCCCACCTTGTCCAGCCCCTGTAGTTATACTTATCTTGTCTTCATCTTTTAAAATAATGGAAATCATGTATATTCCTGAGACTGACCCGTGCATGAGGTGTCCTAGCTCTAATCCACTCCCACCTTTTCACGTGTTTGGTCCATCTGTGAGCTTATTCCTGTCTCTCCAGTTTCTTCTCCATTGCCTCTTTTGTATCAGTCTTTAAGTAGGCTCAACTGTTTTCAGTTTTCAAAAACAAAAGGTATCCCTCTGCAGGCTATGCACACTTTTCCTTCCTTCCGCCCCTCACAATGTTTTTGAGTGGTACTTGCCATCTTCAGTGTCCGGTCTTTCATGCACTTTTCAGCCTGCCTTCTAGCTCTTCTCTCTGAAATGCTGCTAAAATTGGTCTGGCAAAGGTCACCAATGAGCTTCTCGTAACTTCATTCTTCAGGAGTTTTTCATCTTTATTTCTTTTGTTTTACCTGCAGGATTTTATGTTGTTGAACAAGGAAAGCCTCAGGGAAGGGTAAAGACAGACATTCCAGGCAAAGGATTATGCCATAAATAAGGGAGGGTATCATAGAATTAAAGGAGACAGTGAAAAGATATTTGGGGCTGGGGACAAGTTTTATATAGAACATAGAGGGAATGGGGAGGAAAGTATGTTGATATTAGATTGTTGCAAGAGCCTCTGAGACCATGTCAAGGAATTCAGACAGTATTCCACAGTGACCAAGGATTCTTTTCTCAAACTATTGGAAAAGAACAATATACGGTATAAGGTATCCATTATCATTTATTGTGTTTCAGACACGGTGACTCAAGCTTCCTTATGCTTTTGCATAAGTCATAGGCAATTCAGGGAAGGGAAACATAAGGAATACTTCTGCATTGAGTTTGAGGCTGGGCAAAAATTTCCATGAGATCCAGGAGAGCAGTTGAAGACACAGGACAGCCTTGCAGAAAGGACAGCAGAGCCAAGCAGATGAAGGAGTTATTCCTGGAGAAGGGAGTGCTGAAGTATTCATCAAGATCTCTGTTGAGACAAGCAAACCATTCGCAAGATAGTCCCTTACTTCCCTTCAATTTGCCTTTTTTTTTTTTTTTTTGGCACTCAGAGAATTCCTTGCAGTACATTTGTACAGAGTTCCATTTTATCTTACATTTAAAACTGTTGTCATTCATAGATGATACCGTTTTTGTTACACTGATAGGTCCGTTAGTGACTGGTAGGGAAGGCACATTTTTCCTTCTGACAGTTGGCTTGCAATTTTTTTTTTCTGTATATGCTGAATTGCTTTCTTGCTCTTACAAATATATTCAACATCACAGTTCTGCCACATGACAGACAGAGAAGGCCCTGGCAGATTCCAACCTCAGGAAGAAATTATGTCTGTTTCTATAGTACTATCAAGAGATCCATGTTTGTATGTCAGGAGACACCTTTGCGTTCATAGTGCACTTCCATGAAATGAAAGGCATATCATGTGATATTCTTTGATGTCATTTTAACCAATTGGATCATTGTGTTTTAAATTAATTGTTAAAGAGTTTATTAAAATTTGGATTCCATGTGCTTTTTATATGATTTCATACATATGTTTTAAAGTGAAAGATAAGGGTTGATGCTTGGATTTGATGTATTTCCTGTGAAGTTTGGGATGTAAAAGATAGTTGTACAGTTCTAAGTATTAAAGACCAAATATAAAGTTTCTGACAACGTAGATATACAAATAGATAAAAACTAGAATGTTTGAAACAACTGATAAAGTCTGTAACAGTTTCTAATCTATTTTGTTGCATTTTATGCAGAGATACTGATCCTTTTTTGGTATTGTGTGACATCTTCAATTAGAATTCATCATGATTACAGTATACTAGATTTGTCACTGTTTCTGAGAATGTTGTATTGGTCAAAAACTCAGTGTTCATTCTGAGAAACTGCCCAGTGTAATGTGTGTGTATATTCTTACACACGTATTAATATACATCATATTATATTCAGCTTCTACTTAGTATCCTTCAGATGTCAATTACTGCAGGTTTTTGAGACTCAACGTCTCACCTCTGCACCACATGAAATGCTTTGCCCATAGTTGTTACATAATTGGTTTTTGTATTGAGTTTTCTATTCCCAATTTACTCTCTCATCTCTATTATCTAATGATGACATTTGTGTGTATATATATATATATATATATATATATATATATATATGTTGGCTAAGTTCTATACCTAGACTTTGGATAATCAATATTGTCACAATATAATTGTTATGATATTATTTCAATTTTGGGAGAAAAAAAGGCAGCTAAACGATGTTACCTTTATTTACCTTCAGACAAATCCTAGTGATACAGTTTGCTCAAAGTCCAAGAAGTTTTCACATTGAGATGGCAAGCAAATGATCTATAGCTCTTAGCAATCATTTCAGAATAGCCATATCATACCTGTCTAGTGAAGGACACTTTGGTTTCTGAATAGGTAGAATTGTTCTAGCTATGTGATTATAGGGCCCTACTCTCCCAGTATCTCAGATCATATGTTCTTTTTGCAGTGTTGTATCTGGGCATTTCAAGGCAGGGTCCATTTTTTCCTGAGAGGAAATGTGTTGGAGTGGGATGATCTGTCAGACTAGAAGGTCTAGGGCGCTGGTTCTCAAAGTGTGGCCCCAGACCAGCAGTGTCGGCATCACCAGGGAGGTCATCAAAATAAAAATTCTCTGGTTCCATCAGACTGATGGAATGAGAATGTCTGGAGGTGGAGCCAGCAGTCTGTGTTTTAATAAGCCCCCTAGGTGTTTCTGATGCACAGGAAAAGTTGGAGACCTGCTGGTCTAGAGAATGGTTGAGCACTAAAAGAGGTCATTTAACTTGGAGAATGAATGACTTAGAGGATGTGGTTCCTGTTTTCATTCCTGCACTGTTTCAGTTTGCAACTTTGAGCTTAGGGTTTCCCCGTTTTAAAATGAGGGGTTATAGTTACTGTATCTAACTAACTAACTCTAAACTCTGACAGTGTGGCTGCCTTCTCAAGGGGGAAATTTTCCCTAGTTAGTCTTGTGGCTGCAATGTGGTAAATAATTTCTGGTTTTCTTTTCAGTCACCTGACTTGGTATTCAGAGTAATATTAACCTAGATGAAATAAAGTAACTTTATTTGTGCTTGATTGATTCTTGATTGATGCTTGATTGATTCTTACATTTCAGTGGCTTTTTATAGTGAGAGACCTACTGTAATTCTTAGCCCCACAGTCAGCCTACTAGGTGAGGCTATGGGACCAACTTCTGGGTTCAACCTGCCAATCCAAGATGTTCTGGCAGATAAGATGATAGGGTATAAGTGTTCCTCATAAAATTCATCTCTTATTTTCCTTGTTCCTATATATTATTAGAGAACAAAGGATGAGAGTGTCCAGAACAAGATAGGCATTTGCTATCTTGTAAAATTAGTATATGAATATTAAAGTTTATAGTCTAGATATGATTGCCTAAAATGAGTTCTAGTGGATAAATTCAAACTTTTATACCAGCTCTAAAACAAATACAGCTATTCTTCTAGTCAAGGTGTACAAACTTGGAATCTTCAAATAATTCATCTCTTTTTTATACCAGTGGTCATTATATATTGTCCTATCAATTAATTTTTCATTTATGATATTTTGAATTCATAACATCTTCTAGATTCCCCATACTGCTGCTGTTGACCTCAGAGTCTCTGTGTGAGGTTTTGTAATCCATACCTCTATAACAACAATAGCTTTAGTGGGGTTTGGCTACATGGTCCTCAAACCTTAACATGATACATAAATTTGACTCTAAAAAAGATATATTTCCAATAAGCTATTTTTGAGAAGTGAGATTTAAATTTTAATAAATAAATGTCATACATTTTCTTGAACAAACAGAAGGAAAGGGTTCATTCTTCCTCAGATGCTATCTATACAGGATGAATCGAATTCCAGAGGTCAGTCTAGTGGAGATTTTAATCGACTCTTTCCATTTTATTCTAATGGCACATATGAATATTTGACTTGAGTGTCTCAGACTGTCTGTCTGTCAGTCTGGCACTTTCTCAAAACAAAATATTATTTTCAGGGAAAAAAAAAGTCCAAGACCCAAAATAGAATAGGACTGAATTCTGTTCATTGTGTTCCATTTTGTGTAAATGATCTAACCTCCTTTTAGTCACCTGGGTCTGGAATGGATGTTTTAGCAAATTTCTTACTCTATCACCTTGTTAAAAATACAGACGGTTGTATAACTTTGTCTAAGCTCATGCATTATTGAGCTGATAAATCATAGTGGCTTTGAAAGAGCCAATATGCTCCAGCTGCCTCTCATGCAAATTAACTGCATGTGCTAAAACTCCTTATGGAAATTTCAATGGCTAAAAATATTACACACAATCAAAACCCAATGTTATTTTTGCTTTTCCCCTGCAATATTTTCTCAGTTAGTAGACATTTTAAGAGGCTTTTCAATTGTGATAAGTTCTGGATTTGGTTTTATTTTAAAGGAAGAACCTACACACATATACACAAATATATATATATATATATATATATATATATATATATATATATACACACATATATCCAATTCTCATTATTAGCAGTAAGTATGTTCTACAAAGTCAGCACAAATGCTGAATTAGCAAATACTGGGCCATTGCTCCTAGGGGCAATAACAGGATTAGGTTCCTGTGAGCCTCTGCTCACATTTTGGTTAACCAATCAATACACAACCTTGTTTTATGTGTTTCTTTTAAAAGACATTTTATATAATATCTATTGTTGACTCAGTAGCACTGAATATGGCCAAGAGTACTATAACTCCTGTCTGAATGAAGTTCAGCTAATACATATGTTTTCTTCATGAGGAATATCACAGGCTCCTTGTGCTTTAGAATACTAGACAACTAGTTGAGGGCCATTTGAAACAGTGAAATCCCCTTGGGCTTCCGGGTGACTCAGCCCAGTTAAGTGTTTGCCTTTGGCTCAGATCGTGAACTCAGGGTCCTGGGATTGACCCCTGCCTTGGTCTCCCTGCTCAAGAGGAGTCTGCTTCTTCTTTCCCCTGCTCCTGCAGGCACTGGTGCCCTCTCTCTCAAATAAATAAGTAAAATCTTAAAAATAAATGAACAGTGAACAATAGTTACTATATCCCCCAAAAAGTATGGCAGTAAATATATTATTAAAAGGACACTTGTTCACAGTCTGAGTGCTAAAACAAGAGGGAAGGTTGGATGTGAGGCAGAAGATTAAAAATTTTTGTCACTGTGCATATGTTTGCAAATGACCACAAAAATAGCTGTAAGTATTAACTGGTTTGGGGGTTACAAATACATTTTAGCAAGTAGGCAGATTTGCAAATATGGGATCTGTGAAAAATGAGGATCAATTTTATGATAATAGATGTGAATGGAATGTGTTAAAAATTTAGAACTCTAAATAACACAGTAAGTCTATGAGAATGTTCTTAAAAGTTTCAAGGTACCCCATTCTGAGACTTCCTATTCAATGAAATTGAATTTACCTTCAAGCATAATTTCTTCTCTCATATTCTGACCATATTTTGTTTCTGCTACTTTTTTTTCTTCTATATATATGTCTTATTATTTTGATATCCAGGACTGGTTACTTTTCCTTGGTTCATTCTTTCTTAGCTAGTGATGTGATTGATTAGTTATACCTGGTTAGACTGGTATTGATTAGTTATACCTGGTTAGAATGCCAACATTCAAAAGACATTGCATGATCTAATTGAGCCACAGTTTGAGTCACCTATGATTTTTTACATGAATTGAGTATTTATATTTTATAAGTAGACATACTTTTTTTTTCTCTTCAACATCTCTTTTTTTTCTCTTCAACACATTAACCAGTCCAATGTCCTTTTAAAACAAAGTTACTTCTTGTCTGTGAGCTTCTCTTCTTTGTGTCTAAATGCACCCTTTAAAAGAATATAAACTGGAAAAATAAAGTAACTTTCTGATTTATATAGGTACTGAATATCATATACCTTTTTTTCCCACTTGATAGCTTCCAAGTGGATAAAATGTTCACATATACTTAGGAAATTTCAAGATTGGTTGAAACTAGTTTTGTTTTTATGGAAGACTAATAAGAAGAAGCTGGATTTTGGTATAGATATACATTTTTCATCAGCAAATGTGGTATCTAGACTGTTTAAGAATGTTCTGTGTGAATTTGAGAAGAGCATTTTCTGAGCTCCATTGACCAAGCTGGGTATTAACAATGCAGTACGTATGGTGTCATGTTTATTAATGACTCAATAGGAGGGACAGACATGAAACAAGTAGAGATGTAATTCACTCTTCATAATATCTTGGTACTGTAACAAACCAACAGGATGAAAATATTTGTATAAAGAATCTGCCTTCTCCGATGTGTACTTTTAAAATTGCCTTGGAAGCGTCCAGATTTTAAAAAAATATTTACTATTGTTATATTTTAAGTAAGGCAAACACCTTTTCTATGTTTATATGATTAATTTCTCCTATGTTTGCCTAGACCTAGATTCACATGTCAGTATGAAAGCAAATTCATGGTGTTTATGAATTAAATGAGTTCCTCAGGGATAAAACAACCACAAGGAATTCATAATAATTATGTTACAACTGGAAGGACATTCAGGGACATTTCTCAGTAGGAGAAACAGAGGTACATTTTAACTAGAAATTGGAAAAAATATGTACACCAGCAAAGTATTTGTCTCTTCCTTTTCCAGTTTATGTTCAGGTTGAAACCAAATCTTTAGTATTCACACAAGTTAACATCATAAAGAAATCAGGGGACTCTCGATGGTGGTACATCTGTCCCTTCTGAGTATCCACAGTACTCCAGGGGTGGGAAAGAAAGAACAGGATTTCTGATGAGACAAGCCAGGAAGTGATTCTCCTGGGGTTGCTGACTCCCAATAGGGGCAGATTAACATTCCAGAGAAGAAAGTGGCTACGTGGCTCACACAGCAAGAAGGTTAGACTTGGCTTGGAGGCAATAGTCAGAGAGACAGAGAGGGAGAATAACAATACATTTTAGGAATAATGTTAGAGTTTTTATAAATATGTTCATTTAGTTTCAGCAAAATGGTGTGGGTATTGTTTATTTGTTTGTTTGTTGTTTTTTTTGGATCTATTTTTAGTTTTGACTCTATACCAGTTAAGTTAATGGTAAAAGTCTGGATACACTAAATATTTCCCATGATTGACGATGCTCATTTTAAGGACTTGAATTCAGAAAGACACAGAGAAACTTGCCCCCAGTCCTGTGAAATAAGATCATTTATCAGCTCTGCTTTATTTGCAAAAGAAGGTTCAGTTGCCCTTTATATTATTGTTAGAGCTCAAGACAATGTTTCTTTACTTATGAGCAGATGTTTGAAATCCTCCAGGAGTTTTCTATAAGACTATGGAAATGAACTTGGCATGGGTACTGGGCTCCCAGGTGGAGCGGTGCACATGAGCCTCCTTAGAAGTGTTAGATCAAGGCTAGTCCGGGAGAGCAACAGAGCCTAGCCACCAAAAGCCGAGCGCTTTGGTGAGTGACAGGTACAGGCTCCTTCTGAAGCATGAAAAGGAATGCTAAATCATCTCCCTGACAGAATAAATCTTCTGTTTGTTTGGTCTGGACCAGATGTGCTACAGGCTGATGTGGAAATGTCTGCTCATGCCAATTTCACTTTAAATCACAATTTGGCAGGCTGGGTAGTTTTGAAAGTTGCAGCCCATTTAGCACTTTAAACAGAAATGTTTTCTAATGGTCTTTCCAGTTAATTTGCAAGTCCACACCAGGGCCTAAATAGGGCTGTAAGAAGCTGTTCTCTAGAGATGTGGGTCACTTGATCAAAGAAGTCTGTCTTGAGATTGAATGGAAAATATGCCTTTATTTCCTGTGTTCAACAGAGTGGTCTCTATGTATGGATAGAAAAGCTCTGTGTGACCAGCACGGGGCTGAGTATAGTACCACAGATTTATTTATTATAGCTGGCTCATATGCAAGTTGCTTTAATATTTTAAAAAACAGGAGATAAAATGCTGATTACCAGCTTTCAACAGTTCTGAACAGTTCTCAAAATCTTGGGTTAGGAAAGACCCCGAAGACTCACTGTTCTCAACATACATTACATACTTCGAAACTATGGGTACTCTAAGATCCATCACAGATATGGCCTGTAAAAAAATCTGTGAGGAATTAGAATTTTAGAAAAATAAAAGATTCTCCATTGAGAAGAGCATTCTTGCTTGAGTTACTTGAAGATATAATTATCTTACCTTCATTTTTCTTCACAGAAGGGATCTTCATAGCTCTAGTTAATAAGCAGAAATTTTCATTAGTACTTGATTCCTAATAACATAAGGATAGGAACTTTGTTTTTTCTTTTTTTAATTTCTGTATCCAGAGTTCCTAGATAGAAGCCTGTACATAGTAGCTGCTCAGTAAAACTTTGTTGAATGAGTGAATTCAGATATATGAATGTACTTTTACCATTCTATTGGTGATTAGGGAAAGAGTTTGGTATTAGAACTCCAGAAAGAACATTAATTTCTGTGGATTCAAATGTAAAACTTGAACTCTTACCTAGAGTTCTTGATTAAAACATCTCCAAAGACTTCCCATCAATAATGGGAAATGAACACGACATTTGTCATTGGGGATTGGAACAATGAATCTGTTGTTCCATTGTAAAATTTTAATTTGGATTCAGTCTAATGAAAAATTATATTAAAAAGGAAGGGAAAAATGAAGGGGGGGGTGGGAACCAGAGGGGGAGAAAAACCATGAGACACTATGGACCCCAGGAAACAAACTGAGGGTTTTAGAGGGAGAGGAGTAGAGGGATGGGTGAGCCTCCTGATGGGTATTAAGGAAGGCACATATTGCATGGAGCAATGGGTGTTATATGCAAACAATGAATCATGAGCACTACAGCAAAAACTAATGATGTACTGTATGGTGACTAACATAACATAATAAAAAAAAGTTATCATTTGGGGTGCCTGGGTGGCTCAGCTGGCTGAACGTCAGTCTTTTGATTTTGGCTCAGGTCATGATCTCTGTCAGAGTTATGGGATGGAGCCCTGCAGTGTGGTCCAACCTCAGTTGGGAGACTGCTGCTCTTCTCTTGTCCCTCCCCCCACTTTCTCACTTCTCTAAAAATAAATAAATCTTTAAAAAAAATTATTGTTTGTTTTTACCAATCTCCACCATCTCTATGAAGGGCACTCACAGAATAGTAATGATTAAAATAAATTTAACATTTTTCTGTAGAGACATTTTATGTAGATGTAAAGACATTTTCATCTTTCAGAAATATAGGAGAAGTTTTTTATTTTTGGTTTTGGTTTCAGTATTCACCTCAAATGAAAATACCTTTCTAGGCAAGACCAAACACCCAGAGGCTTTATAAAAAAAGAATTTAGGGACGCCTGGGTGGCTCAGTTGGTTAGGCGGCTGCCTTCGGCTCAGGTCATGATCCCAGCGTCCTGGGATCGAGTCTCACGTTGAGCTCCTTGCTCAGCGGGGAGCCTACTTCTCCCTCTGCCTCTGCCTGCCACTCTGTCTGTCTGTGCTCACTCTCTCTGACAAATAAATAAATAAAATATTAAAAAAAAAAGAATTTAAATTTAAATATAGAAACAATAACTTCTTCATGTTAAAAAAACAAACCAAATAAAAATACAAATTGCAAAATAGGGGAAAATTGCAACATATTTGAAAGTTATGGGGCAGTTTCCTTAATATATAAAAACTCCCAAATCAATTAAAAAATACATATAAAACACAAGGTGCTCAAGCTTATATTTAAAGCTCTGTATATCATTTTTTTCCACCCAATATACTGATATACAATTAAATGTTTGATAATACACCGAATACAAGGAGTGGGGAAATAGGTACTCTCATGCATTATTGCTGGGGGTCTAACTTGCTGTATCCTCTCTCTGAAAATTAAAATCACTTTGACCTAACAGTTCCACATCTGAGAATTTATGGTTATACTTGTACTGATGTCAAAGTACATGTTCAAAGATAATCAAGAAAATGCATTCATTTCAATATCATTTGTAGTAGCCAAATACTAAAAAATATCTAGTGGTCTATCAGTGAGTAAACTAGTTAAATATGCTGTGCTACACCCATATGTATTATGGGATGTTTTGGAGCCATTAAAAAAAATGAAACTTTCTATATGATCTAAAATTAACTAGTTTCATTTCAAAATAAAATGAATGGTGTTTAAAATAAAATGCTGGTTCCTATTCTTTATTACCCCTGTGCATTTAGAAATATACTTTTTAACATATTTATAGTATTCAGAACTATTTGAGGATCTGTGTGTATGTGTGTGTGTGTGTGTGTGTGTGTGTGTGTGTTTGTATGGTGTTAATGTATATCATGGTGGAGTTAGTGATGGTTAATTAAACCTCACTTAACTGTCTCATAAAGCAATCTGTATTATAGCCCTAACTTTTAGTCACATTTACAGACACTAGAACTTATCTAGAGACTTTCATTGATATGGCGTTTTATTTTCCAGACCATAAGGAGAATATGTAAAAGTTTTTTCTCATCTGCGAAACTTTTGGGGGCCATTACAGTGCCATTTAATAAGATGACTGTTCCAGTGCAATAAATGTTGCCCTGCGAACTTGACAAAGTTTATTATCCTCCCTCCTAAAAAATGCATATTTTATTTTTTAGTCACTGCAGGAATGAACCTCATAAACTGGATGAGTTTAATGGACTCACACTGAGCTTAAATGGTGATATCTGCTTTCTCAGTGTCTTTTATCTGCCACATTGGAGATGCAGCCCCTACGTGATTCTCTGCAATGGTGAGTTCCACTCTCTGCTGGCTGATACAATTACCCTCTGAAGAGAAAGGACACCTGTAAATCTAAGGTGCCATTGCATACCTTAACAGTTATGTTGCTGGTGTTAAAAAGGTAAATTATTTCAACTGCAAAGACACAAGTATTGAAAATGAAATTGCAGATGGGAGAAAACCCAATTCTGGAAGCCCCCTTTACTCAATTGGTCTATGCAGTGGATAACCTTGTGCTGTAAAAAAATGCTGGGAAAGGTTTGTGTTGTAGGCTGGAATTCTAAGAGTGGCCTCTGTGATTAGTTAACACTGTATGACTGATCAGAGATCAACCGATACCAAAAGACAGATAATTCCCTGCATATTCTCAGACCACAATGCTTTGAAACTGGAACTCAACCACAAGAAAAAGTATGGAAGGAATTCAAACACTTGGAAGCTAAAGACCACCCTGCTTAGGAATGTTTGGATCAACCAGGAAATCAAAGAAGAACTTAAACAATTCATGGAAACTAATGAGAATAAAGACACAGAGGTACAAAACCTATGGGAAACCACAAAGGCGATCCTAAGGGGGAAATATATAGCCATCCAAGCCTCCCTCAAAAACAAACAAACAAACAAACAAACAAAAAAACCAAAACCAAAATGAAAAATCCAGAATACACCAGCTCTCTTTACACCTTAAAGAACTGGGGAATCAGCAAAAAATTAAGCCAACCCCGCACACAAGAAGGGAAATAATCAAGATTAGAGCAGAGATCTATGAGATAGAAACTAGAGATACAGTACAACACATCAATGAAACTAGAAGCCAGTTGTTGGAAAGAATCAATAAGATCAATAAACCATTGACCAAACTAATCCAAAAGAAAAGAGAGAGGACCCAAATTAATAATATTATGAATGAAAAGGGAGAGCTCATGACTAACACCAAGGAAATAGAAACAATTATCAGAAATTATTATCAACCACTATATGCCTATAAGTTAAGCAACTTAGATGAAATGGATGCATTCCTGTAAACCTATAAACTTCCAAAACTGAATCAGGAAGAAATTGACAACCTGATAAACCATTATCTAGTAATGAGATTGAAGCAGTGATCAAAAACCTCCCCAAAAACAAGAGCCTGGGACCTGATGGATTCCCTGGAGAATTCTACCAAACATTCAAAGAAGAAATAATACCTATACTCCTGAAGCTTTTTCAAAAAATAGAAACAGAAGGAAAATTTCCAGACTCTTTTTATGAAGCCAGCATTACCCTGATCCTCAAACCAGGCAAAGACCCCACCAAAAAGGAGAATTTCAGAACAATATCCCTGATGAATATGGATGCTAAGATTCTCAACAAGATCCTAGCTAATAGGATCCAACACTACATTAAAAAGATTATCCACCACGACCAGGTGGGATTTATCCATGGGATGCAAGCGTGGTTTAATATTTGCAAATCAATCAATGTGATAGAACAAATCAATAAGAGAAGAGCGAAGAACCACATGATCCTTTCAATTGATGTAGAAAAAGCATTCAACAAGATACAGCATCCATTCCTGATTAAAATGACTCAAAGTATAGGGATAGAGGGAACATTCTTCAACTTCATAAAATATATCTATGAAAAACCCACAGTGAATATCATCCTCAATGGGGAAAATCTGACAGCCTTCCCTTTGAGATCAGGAGCATGAAGAGAATACCCACTCTCACCACTGTTGTTCAACATAGTACTAGAAGTCCTAGCAACAGCAATCAGACAACAAAAAGAAATAAAAGGTATTTGAATTGGCAGTGAAGATGTCAAACTCTCTCTCTTTGCAGATGACACAATACTTTATATGGAAAACCCAAAAGATTCCACCCCCAAACTACTAGAACTCATACAGCAATTCAGTAATGTGGCAGGATACAAAATCAATGTACAGAAATCAGTTGCTTTCTTATACACAAACAATGAAAATATAGAAAGGGAAATGAGAGAATCGATTCCATTTACTATAGCACCAAGAATCATAAGACACCTGGGAATAAACCTACCCAAAGAGGTAAAGGATCTGTACTTGAGGAACTACAGAACACTCATGAAAGAAATTGAAGAAGACACAAAAAGATGGAAGAGCATTCCATGCTCATGGATTGGAAGAATAAACATTGTTAAAATGTCCATGCTGCCTAGAGCAGTCTATACTTTCAATGCCATCCTGATCAAAATTCCACCGGCATTTTTCAAAGAGCTGGAATAAATAATCCTAAAATCTGTATGGAACCAGAAGTGACCCCAAATTGCTAAGGAAATGTTGAAAAAGAAAAACAAAACTGTGGGCATCACATTGCCTGATTTCAAGCTTTACTACTAAGCTGTGATCACCAAGACAGCATGGTACTGGCACTAAAACAGACACATAGACCAGTGGAACTGAGAAGAGAGCCCAGATATGGACCTGCAACTCTATGGTCAAATAATCATCGACAAAGCAGGAAAAAATATCCAGTGGAAAAAAGACAATCTCTTCAATAAATGGTGCTGGGAAAGTTAGACAAGGATACAAATGTAGCCGATGTTCATAGGTCTAGTTGGTTGACCTGCACAAAATATTCCAGCTAGTATATATCATAGCAAACTCTTCAGAAGAGTCTAACAAGTCTGTAGAGAGTGTATAGCAAAGGGGAGCATGAGAAGGAATGGGCCCAGAAGACTTTAGGAATTTCCCAAAGCTGTGCTTACATAACTTCTGGGTTATAAAAGGCAAAGGTGATGTTCATCCCTGTAACAGGACATAAGTGAATGCATCCACCTTTCTAAGCTACAAATGTTCCACTCTACCAGAGTATACCTGAATATATGTAACATATTTACCCTTGAGGACAGCTCACTGAGGGCTTCCTGGAAACATTCTCCATGGGATCTCTTCATTTAAGCTGCCCCCAAATTTGTGATCATAAAAGGTCTCAACATTGTTATTGTTCTGGTGGTAAAGCTCCCATTTTTGTTTCCACTCTTTTTCAATAAAAATGAGAGATTGAATATTTGGTAGCTCAAATTCACATCTCAGTCGTTTCCTTGAAAATGCTAAGAAGAATATAGGGGAAGTCAACGCATGAGAGATTCATTATTTCTTCCACAAGTATTTGCTGAACTCTTAAGCATGTATCAGCAGCTGGATCTGTTGCTGGAGTACAAAGACAAACATAATTTCTGTCTTGGTGAAGCTTGCAGATTAATAGGACTGGGGGCTGGAAGAGACAGAGAAATAAGCTTATAAATTAAAAGAACTCATGAGTGTCCACTGTTTTATATCAAACTTTCCTGTCAATCCCATATTTGAGATTGGAATGTAAATACTTCTGACAGCTCTGTGTTAAGTTAGTGGGTATTCCAGTGATTTGCAACCCTTGGTGCCCAGTGGATCACCTTGCAGCATTTTAAATACAGTTGCCTGGGGCTGTACTCAGACCTTATGAATCAGTAATCCTGGGGATGGGGCTCTGATTTACACATTTTGAAGAGCTCTACACTACTTCTGATGTGCCATGGATTGAGACCCTCTGAAGTTTTGTTATATTTTTATTATTTGATCAGAAATATGGGTTTATTGGGGCGCCTGGGTGGCTCATTCACTTAAGCATCTGCCTTCAGCTCATGTCATGATCTCAGGTCCTGGGATGGAACCTCCTGCTCAGCTGCCAGATTGCTTCTCCTTCTCTCCCTCTGCACCCCCCACTTGTGTGCATTTTGTCTCTCACACAAATAAACAAAATCTTAAAAAAAAGACATAGGAGTTTATCACAAGAATATTTAGAAAGAAAGTCAGCCCAGTTACTAGGAATCACACGCCATTTAGACCTTTGTTCTTTCCCGGTGTCCGAAAGTCCTGTTAACATGTTAGCCTTAGATATGGAGTTGGCTTGCATTTATGGTTGTTGTGTAGCTAAACTTTGTTTTCTGAGCTGATTATATTGCTCTCGGTTACCAGAATCCCGATTATTCCAAAGGGAAGATAAACTATCTCAACTGTTAGGAAGTCATTAAAATATACCTCTAGGAATAGTTAAGTCCTTATGGAAAACCCTGACACCTGTTGTCTTTTACAGCAATCCCAAGTCTACCTCATACATTTTCTTTATTTTTTTTTCTTTCATTCTTGGGAGATGATTTCCATGAAAATGAGATCTTTATTTCTTGAGAGTTCATCTGTTCCTGCTGCTCACAGGGAAAAAAAAATGCTTAAAATTTAAGATCGATGAGTTGAATTAGAATTCTTCTCAGCATTTTCCACAAGGATCAGTAGCTTTTTGTGGTCTATCAGGAATTCAAGCCCTGCTGCCTACCAGCTGCTGTTGGGATGAAGGTTTGCTGGTGCTGTTTTCTTGTGGACATGTCCTCAGGAACAGCCATTCCAGCTCCTGTGACTGCAATTAGGGAGAAGGTGGCATCCTCTTCAGTCTGTGTTCTTAAACTTTACCCTTCCTGTAATCTGGTAATGCTTGAGTCTGACAGCAGCTTTTCCTCAGAGCATTAAGTTCCAGATGATGGACATAACACTTTATGTGCTAGAATTTCTTTTCATAATTTTTTTTATGTGTCACTTTCCCTTTTATTTTATATCTCTCTCTAACTACAAAGTAAGTACTAATGCAAGTAAATGTAACAGAACTTTTGTAATTAGGCACTGTACTAGGTTGGCTTTGCAGATGTATTGATAAATGTTTTCTCCGTTAACTAGCTGTTTTCGTCTTGTATTAAGTGTAGTAATGGCTAAGAAAAGGTTTGCACTATTGTTTGAACTTAGAATGTGATAAGAAGGGAGGAAAAAAATGCTATGCTTGTGTAACATTGTGATTTATTGCCTTTGGATCTGTATGGAATTGGTGATTAATTTCTTTAACAAAGGCCCCTGGGATTCTAAAAACTATTATAGCAAATTGTATTTTAATAAAATTTTGAGTACTAGGAGGTTATTGTGCATAGCAAAAAACATCCCCAAGAACCAAAAAACAAACCCAAATGATATAGTCCTATCTTTAACATTCCCTAAGTATTCAATCATTTTCTTTCTTTCTTTTTTTTTTAAGAGTATATTTATTTATTTGACAGAGATCACAAGTAGGCAGAGAGGCAGGCAGAGAGAGAGGGAAGCAGGCTTCCCACTGAGCAGAAAGCCCAATGCGGGGCTTGATCCCAGGACCCTGAGACCATGACCCGAGCAGAAGGCAGAGGCCCAACCCACTGAGCCACCCAGGCACCCCCATTTTCTTGACCTATATGGAAGTTATAATAAAATATTATCAAAAATTGAAGCCATGCATTCAGATTAATTTATTAATTTTCTCTAATTGGTTGTAGAAAATAATATAATAAAACTATGTGTTCTGCTTTATAATTTCATTAGTGAGAAATAATCTATTTCTTCAACACCTATAGCTAAGGTTCTGAGACAAATTGGAAGGAGGCTGGTAAGAAGGCTTTTGTTCCTGGGAACACTCCTGAATCTCTTTTTTTGCAACATTTATTCTTTTGCTATAACTGACATTCCCCAAAGCCATTCTTCTCTGTCTTTTCCCATTGGCCAAATACAACTAGGAGAGAGATGGAAAATACCAGAAAATTCCAAATTTCCTTCCAGCTAAGAAAAACCATGTGAACTAGAACTGGTCTATGGCACATGAAGGAAAATTATGCTTGGGGTTTCTGGCAGAATATTTTTCCTTGATAAAAGGAAACAGTTAAGGATATGCATGGAAGCCCCCATCTTCCCTTATTAATTCTGTACATGCTTTATATGAAGATGTAATACTTCGAACAGCTGCATCCATTCTGTAACCACAAGGAGCTATCATCAACGTCTTGAACAAAGCAGAAGGATAGGAAGATCCCAGTTATTTGATAACGTATGGAGTCACTGAATCTTCCCTGGAACAGTCTACCTCAATATTTTTTGTTATGTGAGGTGGTAATAAAACAGTTCATATATTGGTATGAGAATTTTTCATTTAGTTTTTTCAGACCTTTCAATGAAAAGTATTTTAACTTGGCAAATGCTGCCACACTTACAAAGGAGATTTGATCTATTTAAGAGAGGCTCAAGATTTGGAAATTCTCTAGTTTTATTTAATCAATCGATAATAAAGCCAGATAAACTATGAAGGAAAGCTCCATTGATAGCTGGCAGCTCTGTAACCAAGGACAACAGTTTACAAAAATAGGTTAGAAGCCTATAGCAATCAAATTTAGATAAGAATGAGTGTACATCAAGTGGTAGGTCACCACTGGTCTAGTCAGGAAAGCCATAATCTCAATATTAAAGATCAAGGGGGGAAGTGACAAGTTAGACACTTAATGGAAAATCTGAAAAGAAGTCTCTGTACTTTATTAGGAAACAAATTCAGCCTCCAATATTTTTTTTTCTAGCTTATTGAAATGGAAAAAGAAATAAACCAGGTAAAAACAAGGGACACCATAGGGGCACCTGGGTGTCTCAGTGGGTTAAGAATCTTAGCATCCATATTCATCAGTGATATTGGTCTGAAATTCTCCTTTTTGGTGGTCTTTGCCTGGTTTGGGGATCAGGGTAATGCTGGCTTCATAAAAAGAGTCTGGAGGTTTTCCTTCTGCTTCAATTTTTTGAAACAGCTTCAGGAGAATAGGTGTTATTTCTTCTTTGAAAGTTTGGTAGAATTCCCCAGGGAATCTGTCCGGATCCTGGGCTCTTGTTTTTTGGGAGGTTTTTGATCACTGCTTCAATCTTGTTACTAGATATCAGTCTATTCAGGTTGTCAATCTCTTCCTGGTTCAATTTTGGGAGTTTATATTTTTCCAGGAATGCATCCATTTCATCTAGGTTGCTTAACTTATTGGCATATAACTGTTGATAATATCTTCTGATGATTGTTTCTACTTCCTTGGTGTTAGTTGTGATCTCTCCCTTTTCATTCATAATTTTATTAATTTGAGCTTTCTCTCTTTTCTTTTGGATTAGTGTGGCCAATGGTTTATTGATCTTATTGATTCTTTCAAAAAACCAGCTTCTAGTTTCATTGAT
>PISX010011873.1:0-62557 GCA_004024625.1 Mellivora capensis | reverse complement strand
GCTACTGGGTATTTACCCCAAAGATACAGATGTGGTGAAAAGAAGGGCCATCTGTACCCCAATGTTTACAGCAGCAATGGCCATGGTCGCCAAACTGTGGAAAGAACCAAGATGCCCTTCAACAGACGAATGGATAAAGAAGATGTGGTCCATATACACTATGGAGTATTATGCCTCCATCAGAAAGGATGAATACCCGACTTTTGTAGTAACATGGACGGGACTGGAACAGATTATGCTGAGTGAAATAAGTCAAGCAGAGAGAGTCAATTATCATATGGTTTCACTTATTTGCGGAGCATAACAAATAACACAGAGGACATGGGGAGATGGAGAGGAGAAGGGAGTTGAGGGAAATTGGGGGGGAGATGAACCATGAGAGACTATGGACCCTGAAAAATAACCTGAGGGTTTTGAAGGGGCGGGGCGTGGGAGATTGGGGGAGCCTGGTGGTGGGTATTATGGAGGGCACCCATTGCATGGAGCACTGGGTGTTGTGTAAAACTATGAATTCTGTTACGCTGAAAAGAAAAAAAAAAAAGAGTATTTCTACTTCTCTGAAAAACAGTAGTTTGTTCACATAGTTCATGGAGAAATGTCCTGACTAAAGAGGGTAAAAGCCATAGCTTACATAAAAGCAAATAAAATTTTAAACAAACACCAATTTGAGGTGGTTAAGCACAGTATATCTATAATGCCATTAAATTTGTGGGGAAGCATGACATTTGAATTATAGTAGAGAAAACACACAGATACACAATCAAAATATAATGTGTCTAAGTTCTAAATTAGACACCTAATAATTCAGTCATAGGGTCATAGCCAAGAAGGCAACAGGCCCTGAGGCACCTGTGCCTCTTAAAATAATAGGTGTTTGCATAAAAAAAATAGGTGTCTGCATAAATAATAGGTGTTTGCATAAAAAGGCGTTTCCCATAGCTGGCAAAGGGGAATCAAAATCAGTATTTTAGAAGACCTTTGTTCTTGTTGACATGTCTATTGTATGGAGTGCCGAGGAAGAAAAGGGTCCTAAAATAAGCCATTGGTTTCCAGTGACAGAGACCACAAAAACTGAGACATGCATGGTGTTTTCGATTTCAGAATTAAGTAATCCACACTCTTGACCTTTAAATGTAGCTCTCAGATAGAACAGTTTTCTCAGGGCACTTGGCATTTCCCTCCCCCCACCCCCACCACTGTTTCTCTAAGGTTAAGGAACATACAAGCATCAGAAATGGTGAAAGCCTTTAAAAGGCACCCAGTCCTAAAGCAGTTATTTGCCTGAGTGAAGATAAGAGTGGCCGGGAGAGTTGAAGTGTAACCCCCCACCACTACTTAATTTCTGGGACTGAGTCCCAAGTGATCTGAACCAGGTCCCCACTTTGGCATCGGGGAGACGGGTGAGCGTCGTCTCTGGGCAGGGATGCCCTCCTGACCAGCTGGGGACAGGTGATATATTGCTCCAGTGCCTGTGTGTGCTCATCCATAAGTTGAGAATAATGTAAGAACCCCACAGTTTCGGAGGAGTCTGAACGAGTTAATTCCCGAGAAGCACTTAGAGCACCCAGCATCGTGTAAACATAAGGGACCGGGTTGCTATTAGTATCCTCCTGGACATGAGCCAGTCATGGGTCTGGTACAAGACGCCGTGCTGGGGAAACATGGTAAACCCTCACTAATGGGCTGGAATTGTTCTCCATCAGACCCGAACGAGCAGGCAGAGCACTGGGCCTCAGGAGCCTTTGGAGGCACCAACCTCCACTGTTCACCTTGTGGATTTCTACGTGCTTTGTCCTTAAGGACAACTGCATCCTCTTACAGTGCCCCCAGTTTTTTCTCTCAACAGCATCATTCTGCTAAATCCTGCGTCTCATGCTTATTGAGAAAATGTAATAAAGAATTAAGGATCTGACAGTGAGAACTGTTCCCTTGTTGATGCTTTTTCAGAATCATATTTTCTTTTAGTCCATAACTTTCTTAAATTTGGGCCCTTTAATAACTCAGAGATGCAATATTCATCATCTTTTTGACATTCAGTAGACATCAAGTCAACATTTTAATTCAATTTTTCTGACACTGAGTTTTTCTCATCTGAAATCTGTAGAGAGAGGAACTTATTACATACACTAACTTCTGGAAAATATCTTCATAAGTCAGAGATTTCCTGATCATACTTACTTAACCTCTCCCTAAATTTGCATTAAGTCAGGTTCTTTGTTCCAGTTAAAAAGACATGCAGTAAACTGGAAAAATTAGTTACTAAATTGAGCAGTCCTTCTAAAACCAGATCTGATTTGTTATTTTAATAGAGGGAATCATGATTCACTGAGGCCACCTCAATTCGAAAAGCAATTAGTTGCCTTGTTAATTGCCTCCTAATTTTTCATAGAAACTTAATATATTCTGTTATTTCTGCCAACATTCCATTTCTGCCATGATTCTACTCCTCACTTCCCATGGGAAGCAGGGGCTGTGGAAGTTACCACCAAAGTCCTTAAAAAAAGTAAACCGGACCGAATTCTCACTTCACTGGTTATGGGCTGAGTAATACTTGAAAAGTTACTAAACCTTTCTAACAGTCCTTGCCCCCAACAGTGCAATAAAAAATAATGCACACCTACCGTAGAGGTAGGTGTTTTGTTTGCTTGTATTTAAATAAATTCTAGGGATGCCTGGATGGCTCAGTTGGTTAAGCTGCTGCCTTTGGCTCAGGTCATGATCCCAAAGTCCTGGGATCGAGTCCCACATCAGGCTCCTTGCTCAGCGGGGAGCCTGCTTCTCCCTCTGCCTCTGCCTGCTGCTCTGCCTGCTTGTGTTCTCCCTCTCTCTCTCTGACAAATAAATAAAATCTTTAAAAAAATTGTATTAAATAAATTCTATAGGCTAAAATATGAAGAGTTTTTCACAGTCCTCAGAAAAATAATGACAAACAAATGGCAGCTATTGTTATCAGTAAGGTATATTCAGTGATTACTATTTTCCAAAGGACAAAGAGGACCAAAAAAGTTCATGTTCAAATGTTCAGCTTAATCTTCCTTAGCTCACACAGAAAACTATGAGTAGTACTTCAAATACTCATGAATTTTTCCAACCTTGTTTCCATCAGTTACAGGGTTGCTTTTGAGGAGTTTCTTTCTGTTTTGCACACTTTGACTTTTAAAGATATATATGTTGCAAAATGATATATATGTTGCAAAATAATTGCTTTTAGCTTATTGCTTTGCTTTTCATCATTTACAGCATCTCTGTCATAGTGATCTGTTATTCAGATGTAACCAAGCTTATCAGTCATTTTTAATTAGCAGAGGACATTTCAGTAAGCGATATTCAACTAATGGCATTGACCCAAAGTTAGGGGCATCTAAATTTCCTGAGGGCTTTTAAAAAAATATATTTTATTTATTTATTTGAGAGAGTGGAAGAGAGAGCACAAGCAAGGGGAATGGCAGAGTGAGAAGCAGATTCCCTGCTGAGCAAGGAGCCCAATGTGGGGCTTAATCCCAGGACCCCGGGATCATGACCTGAGTGGAAGGCAGACACTTAACCGAGTGAGACCCCCAGGCACCCCTGGGAGCTTTTTCAACATAAAAAGTGCTGGAGATCCTGAAACATACTCCCTGCAGGCTGAGAGCATCACGACCAGATATTTGCAGCCAATACTGATAGCCATAATGTTGTGCTGGAGAACAAAACTTTAAAATCCAGTTACATAATCAATGAAAAAACAGACTAAAGCAAATCTTTACCTCTGAAGCTGAATGTAAGATTCACATTCACATCAAACTAAGAGGGATGGGTACCACTGAGGAATGACAATTTTGGAAGGAACACTTTTCATATTCTGCCAACATTGAAGATGCCCTTCACCTTTTGGGACTTTTTTTTTTTAATGGAGCTAAAATAGCCATCCCATAAACATACCATTTAAATCATTTTTTGGTGTACACATCAGTTGCCTTCAGTAAATACACATTACTATGTGAGCATCACCACCATTCCCGTCTAGCTTGTTTTTAACTTCCCAAATCAAAGCTCTGCTGCCTTAACCATGAATTCCTGTCCCCCCTCCCCACTGGTCCCGGGAAACCACCATTTGCTTTGCCGTCTCAGAACCTCATAAAAGTGGAATTATACATTTGCCTTTTGGTGTCTGGCTTATTTCACTTAAGGTCTTTAAGGTTTAGGCGTGATGTAGCACCGGTCAACACTGCCTTCTTCTGTAGACTGGATACTAGTCCACTGCAGGTATGTACCGCGATCGGGTTCATCCAGTCACCTGCTAACGGACATCAAGGTTGTTGCTGCCTTTCAGCTATTGTGAATGATGCTGCCCAGAACAATCCTGTGCCGGGTTGTGTTCCTGCCTTCAGTTCTTTGGGGTATATACCAAAGGTGATACGTTTAACTGATGTTAATTCTTGTATCAAAGATTGGAGAAAGAAATTACTATTGATTTTCTTCTCTCTCTCCCTGCAATTAAAACAACTGATTGCTTATGACCAATAGAAATCTATTTGGTGGGACTGGTGTTGACAGAGATATCAACATGAAACTGTAGTGAATGTTGATTTTCCCAAATTAATACTTGTGTTCTGTGTCCTCTTGACACAACCCAAGAAGTACTTTAACATGACATGAACGTTTACATTTTTGAGGCAGAAACCAAATCTCTACGTGTCTGTATAAATAAAAGACTGACTTATTTACTCTTTTGTCTAATTACTAGAATGTTAACTCTCTAAGGGCTGAGGGGGAGTCTTTTCTGTTCACCTCCTTATTTTCAGCACGTGTTAGGAATACAATATTTATTTTCTAAGAAAATGAACTTGCAACCAGTCTCTAAGCATATCAGATATACTGCTTCAGGGCATATATAGATAACTTTCTTTTATGGTCATTTATATGGCAGAATTCATTTTAATAATGCTCTCATTGTGTTGCCTTTACCATCAAGTATCTTTAGCAATGCCCTTAATCCACTCTCCATATTTTAAGCTAGTGAGTATAGTTTTATTCACCGATATTTTAAAGTCTCACCTTTCTTAGTCAACTCTATGTTTCCTCTTCCCTTTCCTGCATATTACACAAATTTTTAATTTAAATATAAGATTTATGATTATGCATCCCACGATGAGTTACAAGAAATTAACTTGCATGTATAGTAGATAAAATAGGGAGCACCCCACTACCACACAGAGATCGGTGTGAGAGCTCCTTCCCGGTTTCATGAGGGGTCTTTCCATCAAGTTCCTGTACTTGGGCTGGTCTGATGCACTGCTATTTCCAATAAGATTTCTTCAGCTTTAAGCGTGAATTGAAAAGGACTGCTTAACTCACTTTCACTCTGATTAAAATTGGAAAGAAGATTCCAGGCATCAAGGCTACAGGCAGCTCTTGAAAGCATCCACCAGTTAAGATTCATTACTCCCATCAGCTCCTGAGCTCCCCGCTGCCAATCACTGTTCCACAAACACACTCCATGCTTTTTCCTTCTGACTCCCTGTTTCCTCTGCTTAGACACACAGGCTCTGCCTCATTTAAGCTTCACTGGGAGAAAGTCTAACCACCCTTCAGGGCCGCTCAAATTCTTCACTTCCCTGGAAGCTAGCTGTTCGTGTTCTTTCACCAACTGAAGTGTCTCCTTCCTTTGAATCCACGGGGCAATCTGTGTTTTCCTAACAGAATTGATTACTACAGCACATATTTGCATCAATGCATTCTTGTTAAAGTCCTCTCCTCCCACCCTTCCTCTCTCTTTCTCTCTCCATTCCTCTTCTCTAACTCGTGTGGAATATTACACTGCATAAAGCTGGCCTCCTGGAAAGAACCCAAGTACCTCCTGGTAAAAGGAAAAGTGGGGTGTCCCTCAGAGTTGTCAGTAGTCCTAGAGAAACAACCAGTCCCACCTGTCCACCTCATCACATGAAGTCCACGTGTTTATTCCGAAGCACCTGTCACCACCCAGATATGTCTGCCCACACAGCCCTTTCCCTCCTAGAGGGACCCAGATTCCCACCTCACCTCTGCCACCAGACTTTCCCAGGGGTCCCCTGGAGCTCACAACCCATCATTACCTATATTCCCTAAATATCCCAGCCTTCTCTCATACTATTAACTTTCTGATTTCTTGTCCCCAAACTGTCCCCTCCGCCCCAGGAGATACGGCTTTCTGCAGCCATCTCAGTGAGCTACCCCCATACTTCAGCTGGCAGAGAGCCTGGGGCAGACTGGCAGGTATCTCTCTATCTGGATGGAGGCTTCTAGAATATCCTTCCACCTCCTTTGCTACCTTCTCCCAATTCCTCTCAAGCACCTGCCATTATCAGATTGTATCACTCATAAGTATCTCACTACAGTCATCTATAGGCCTCTGGAGAAATCCCCTTTATTAATGGGCTATTTTCAATTTTGGCTTATTTTTATTTTTTTCCACTATAAATGCTCTCATTATCATGAACAGTCATAGAAAAATCCTCAGGCATTATATTTGCAGCAGCATCTGACTTTTGATCACTCCCTCTCTTACCAATATGCTCTTTATGGAGTACACAGACCACGTTCCCCTGGCATTCCTGTCCCCTCATGGCAGCAGCTTCTTGGTATCCTCTGAAGACTATCTCCACGAGGTCTAAGAGGTGAGTGCCAGGGCTTAGTCTGTGGACCTTTCCATCTATGCCCATATTCCAGGTGATTTTATCCTGGCCCATGATTTTTTCCCTGAATCCAGATCAGCCTTGCCATATTAAAAATCTCCAAAAATGAACTCTTGACTTCTGCTACGACAGTACCTGGGGGAGGGATGGGGACCTGCTTGGAACAAAACCTAAGGGTCATTCTTGATTTTCTCTCATGCCCCACACATGATCCATCAGCATATCCTCTTGACTATATTGGACTCCCTCCTGACCATCTCCCCAACCCACCACTGTGGTTCAGCCCACTGTCATGTCTCTTCTGGAAAGTAATACATTGGGCTCTGTGGCTCCTCTTGTCTGAAATGCTGTTCACAACCCCCACACTAACCCTGCACAACATCCGGAATAATACTCTTACATCAGGTTATGTCACATCTCTGAACAAAACCATTCAAAGACTTCCTTTCTAACACATCAAGGTTAAACCCCATGTTCTGGTCCTGGGCTACATTTCCAATCTCATCTCCAAGCAATCTTCCAGCCATGCTGACCTCCAGGCTCCCACTAGCTTGAGGGACTGGACATTGGAATGAGCAGAATGCTTCTGAGCTAGGAATGCACAAGTCTTGCTCTTGACCACATACATGATTTTGTATTAAGTAGTTACTGATTTTATCCATCAGTGACATGTTTCTTTCACTGGTTTGAAGTACTGGGGTGGTAACACTGTTTTTGTTTGTTTTTTTGAACTGCTCTATGTTCAACTTCAAGAACAGTACACAATATGAGTACTCAAAAAAGTGCCAACTTAATGAATGAACTGAACCAATCAACACTTCATGGGACTAAAATGTAAAAGTAATCACTCCAAACTCCAAAGGAGTTGCTTTTTACTTGCAAATCATGCGATTTACATATAATGTGTTGACCATTTGTGGACCACTTTTAGTTCTAAGGGGGATTCTGATCAGGAGTCAGTTTTTGGCACTATGAAGGAGCTGTTTCGCAAGCACACTATACATGTTCATTTGCTTGGTTGATTTTCCTTTTCCAAACTTCCTGTGCATAAGACGATAAGGCTATATGTAAGAAGAGTTCTACTCATAGTTCTCCTGTTATCAAGAAAAGAAAGGCAACTCATTGATTATGACTGAAAGTAGACGCAACCACCAGTTGGATTCACCCAGGGAAATTAGGTTTTATGTGTGTGTATTAATGCTATTAAAAAATATTCTTAAAATACTTTCAGAAAAATAACTGTAATTAAGAATATGAAATGCTGGGATGCTTGCATGGCTCAGTTGGTGAAGTGTCGTCTGCCTTCAGCTCAGGTCATGATCCTGGGGTCTTGGGACTGAGCCCCATACTGGGCTCCTTGCTCAATGGGGAGTCTGCTTCTCCCTCTGCCCCTTACACCACTCTTGTGTTCTAGCTCTCTCTGTGACAAATAAATAAATAAAACATTAAAATAATCTAAAATGCTCTAGCTTCTAAAATTTCTCCCCAATGTAACGCAATATTTAACAATTCATTTTTCAGTAACAAAACTATTGTAACTTTATATGCTGCTAACCATTTACAAAATCTTTCAGCATATCTGGTGATGACTTATTGGAGAGAAATGAAGAATTATCAACTTTAGTCTTGGATGTTGTGCTTTTAAAGAATTCTAAGTAGGGGTGCCTAGGCAGCTCAGGTCATGATCTTTGGCTCAGGTCATGATCTCAGGGTCCTGGGATCCAGCCCCATGTTGGGCTCCTTGCTCAGTGGGAGCATGCTTCTCGCACTCCCTCTGCCTGTTCCCCAACTGTACTCTCTCTCTGTCAAATAAATCTTTAAAACAAAAAAGTCTAAGTAGGTTTGTGACTTTTTTCTGACATATCTGAGGTTTTTTTTTAACTTTTAGTAAAGTGCTAAAATTAGTAGTGTTATGTTTTACATTTATTTCAGATTTTTAAGTTTAAAAAATACTGCAGAAAAAATAATTTATCATATGATTCCTTCTATTAGAAAAACAGTAATTTTATATTTGCTGCTAGAAACTCCACTTTGCAAATCTTTGGAGCTATCCTGAATTAAACTTATGAGAAGCATACAAATCTACTGGGAGCCATACATTTTAATGATTTAATAACTTATTCAGAGTAAATTATCATAAATAATTTTTCCTATTTTCATAGTAAAAACAGAACATAAAAGTTGCACAGTATTTGCCTCATAACTATTCTGTATTTAGTTTGGCTAATTAAACTCATGTATCTCTGAGTTTCAGACTTTTGTTTAAACAACATGAATAAGTACTCAGTCAATACAAACTACATGGTTACACTTCATCTGCAAAGTCTGAGCTCTTTGTTTTAACGTTAGTTCGGTATCTTAATAAATGTTTTCATACCTTAACTCTGAGCACAGAAGTAAACATTCTTGCATCTTCAGATACACCTCCAATGTAGAATTTTTTCTGAAACACTGGGGGATGATCATTTTCATCCTGAATCTCAATATACACTTTAGCCGTATTGCCTGGAGGATAAGAAATAATATATTTTTAATTGGTGGCTATTCACTAGAAAAAATGCACTGGAGTAAATACTTATACTTGCTTTTTTTTTTTTTTTTCCTCTCTCTGAAACAATGGAAATGGCTTAAATGAGAAATTCATTCCTGAATGGCAAGTCTAATCCCCCGAGGTCCACAGAGGACACGGATAATGATGCTTCTGGGCCAATAATGTGAAATTGCTGTTATTTCTTTTAATTACAATGTCTTGGTAATTCATTTTACTTGATTTAATAGGCACTAAAGTATTGTGTTCTGCTGATTTTAATGAAACAATTCAACTGTTCATGCTCACACACACTACCAACTACACCAAAGTGACACAAATACATAAACACCTTTACAAAGTAAGAGAAACTGACGTCAACTAAAAACAATATTTTTTTCCTTAAGTGTAAAACTAGCATTGATAGTCTCTCAGTTTAAAAATGTACAATACTGGGGCACCTGGGTGGCTCAGTGGGTTAAGCCTCTGCCTTCAGCTCAGGTTATGATCTCAGGGTCCTGGGATGGATCCCCACATTGGGCTCTCTGCTCAGCGGGGAGCCTGCCTCCCTCTCTCTCTCTGCCTGCCTCTCTGCCTACTTGTGATCTCTGTCAAATAAATAAATAAAATCTTAAAAAAAATGTACAATATTTTTTTTATTTTTAGGATGAAAAGTAAACAGTGGTTGGATGAGGGGTTTATTTCTACAAAGAGAAACCAAGTTCAATCAAAATGTTACAGGCTGTTGTTTATCCACTGAAAAAAAGTGTAGCTGGAGAGATCAGTGAGGTCATGTGAGTCATCTACACTGGGGTGTGATGTCTACCATACTAAATATGCCATAAAGAACACATTTCATCATCAAATGTTAGAATCTCACTCCCTCCATCATCATCAGCAGCAGCACTCTAATGAAAAATGTAGCATCTGTCACTAGTCCATGAATAACCCTCTACAAGGAACCCAATATACAAAAATAACTCAGGGCGCCTGGGTGGCTCAGTTGGTTAGACGTCTGCCTTCTGTATGATCTCTGGCTCCTGGGATTGAGTCCTGTGTCAGGGCCCTCTGCTCAGTGGGGAGTCTGCTTCTCCTCCCCTCTCGTGTTCTCTGTCTCTCACAAATAAAGATATGAATATGTATGTTTGTGTGTGTGTGTGTGTATCAAAATACGATGCAGCCACCAAAAAAAATGAAATCTTGCCATTTGCAACAACATGGATGAAACTAGAAGGTATTATGCTGAGTGAAATAAGTCAATCAGAGAAAGACAATCATATGATCTCTGACTGAGGAATTTGAAAGGCAGGGGGAGGCTGTGGGAGGAAGGGAGGGAAAAAATGAAGCAAGATGGGATCAGGAAGGGGACAAACCATAAGAGACTCTTAATCTCACAAAACAAACTGAGGGCTGCTGGGGGGTGGGGGGTTAGGGAGAGAGTGGTTGGGTTATGGACATTGGGGAGGGTATGTGCTATGGTAAGTGCTGTGAAATGTGTAATCCTGAGGATTCATAGACCTGTACCCTGGGGCAAATAATACATTATATGTTAATAAAAAATTAAAAAACAAAACAAAACATCAGTGAAGGAGCCCAGACTTGGGTGTCAATCATATTGGCTGGCCTTCTGATTTCAAATCTCCTGGTCTGTTAAAGAATGGAGAACAATAAAAACAAAACAAAACAAAAAAACAAAAACAAAACAAAAAAAATAAATAAAATCTTAAAACAATTCTTAAAAATAATTCACAAACCAGGAAAAATGAGGAATTGCTTGGTAATCCCTTTGCAACAAGTAGACTGAAATGATAGAAGCATTCTGATGTCTTACCAATGTGAACTTTGCTCATATATTTCAATTAGGATCAAATATAGGGCAATTGAGCTACAAATTATTTATCAGGGAAAACTTAAAGTTGTTGCTTTATCAAATCCCCAACTACAACAAAGTAACACCGATCTACAGCACAGTAGGCACATCGTGGGTGTACAGTAGATCTGTGTCGATTAAGTGCACACAGGAATAACCTGTATTGTCTTAGAACTGAAAAACAGGCTGCTTTCTGCTTATCGGGAAAAAGGTCAGAGAGGTGAGAGAGTTATTTTCCTGGAGGTTTTAACCCTACCCTGCTGCTACCCATTTAATTTCCTTCTTATTTGTCTCTTTCTGGCCATTCCTGACCTGGAGGAGTTGGAATGGGGAGGAGAGTGTGCAGCTCAACAGAGAAGGTGCCCGCAGGGAAGCAAGGCTAATGGCAGTTAGCCTACAGCCTGGGGGGGGGGGTGTGTGAGGGAGTGCTCCGAGCTGCCTCCTGGTGGGCCACCAGCCAAGGTCGGCCAAAATGAACACCACTTTCATCTTACTAACTGACCAGCTTTATCTCTAGAATAAAAGGACCTAACAGCTCTAAATTTAACACATTTTAACAAAAGGAATCCCAAACTACAATGATCACCTTTAAGCTTTTTTTTTTATGTTTTTAATTAATGACCACATTAGTTATGGTCCCTATTGGCAATACTTGAGAAAATGAAGGCTGGTTTTAAACTCACTGTAAAGGAATAAATTTATGTGCTGAAATTTATCTACTTTTCTCCTGACACTTTATAAGATGATGACAGAAGGTTAAGTCCCAGGCACAATGTATTATGCCGTCAGGAGCAATTGTGCTTTAGATAATCTTTTAAAAAGCAACTGTTAAGTATTGGGAAAAATAACATGAGAATCAGTGTTGTAATTTGAAGTGACACTTACATGCTCATAAACATATTACATGTAGACATTTTATAAATTCCAGAGACTGCAATAAAAATATTTTAAAATATATGTTTAGTAGTTATTAAAAATCTCTAAAATTAACATCCGTAGAAACATTGAGATAAATATCTACTTACACTAATGACATTCAATGAGCACAAATAATCTGTAAAATAATTTATCCTGCTTTAACCACCAGACTAAAGGTTTTCAAGGTTTCCTTTGACAAAATACTCATCTCACAAAAATCATTACCACATAAAATAGCATGCTTTCCTATCAGTTGTGCTTAAGTCCATATTTGCTTTGAGACTGATACAGTTTAACCATATTTCACTTGGTGCTTTAAATAAACAGTAAAAGTTTGTGTGTGTGTGTGTGATAGTCTTCCATGCCATAAATTATGTAAGAAGAGCAAGCATGATGATGGAGAGTAATCACAGGACTGGATTATCTGTAAGTTTTTCTTGTAATTTTCATTTGCCAGGTTGGAGCATTTTTAGGTTTATATAATAATAGTAATAGTAACAACAACAACAACAATAATAATAATAAGCATCTATCTAACATACCCAATTCTCTCAGTTTTTATTGGCTGCTCTTCTTCTTGCCTCTAATGTCTTTTCAATACAATATGGGTTAGTTTCTCCTCTTGTTTTTTTTTAAATATTTGTCTAACAACTCTGCAGTTTGACAAAATCTAACTAGAATTGGATCATAACTCTGTGTTACTGAGCTCTATAATTTCTGGCTCATCTGCCAGAAAATAAATGGAAAGAAAATATTATAGGTATTTTATATTTATTTAGTATATAATGCTGTTGAGTTCCATGTCAGTTTCATCCTGGGCTATTTTTATACCCAATAACTTTATCATAATCATTACAGCCTTACTGCATTTCACACACTGGAATGTTGTGAAATCACAATTTTATTTTATTTTTTAATTTATTTTTTAAAAGATTTTTTTTCATAAGGTTATATTTATTTATTTTAGAGAGAGAAACAGGGTACAAGCAAGGGGTACAGAACAGGGGTTAGAGAGAGGGAGAAGCAGACTCCCCACTGATCAAGGAGCCTGATGCAGGACTCGACCCCAGGACCCTGAGATCATGACCTGAGCTGAAGGCAGATGCTTAACTGACTGAGCAACATCAGTACTCCTTAAGGATTTTATTTTTAAATAATCTCTACACCCAATGTGGGACTTGACCCCCATTACCTCGAGATCTAAAATCACATACTCCACCCAAAGAACCAGCCAGGACACCCCACAAATTAGAAAGGAAAAAAAAAAAAAGGCAGCACCAAAGTGCAATTAATAACATGAAGAATTCTTTTCTTTACATCTACAGGAACCCATTTAAAAATCTATTTTAATCATGACTGTCCAAATATAAACCATAAACATAAATGTTTTCTTATTATGATAGCTCCTTAGTTCTCATTATTTGTTGAGGAATTTAAACCCAGATTCACATCTTCATATGGTCCTCCCAGGTCTAGCTAAAATTCAATACTGGGAGCTAATGGTTATTGGGCAGTATGTGGCTGCCCAACTGTGCCAAGCTTTTCAGGAGAATCTGATCCTAGGAGATAGATAGAGCTGTTATCACAACTACTGTGAGGGGCTGGCCCATGTTCTCTCTGGCACACGGTTTCGCTGAGACTGGAACCCATTATGAGGTAGTAGGACGCAAACACTGACATCTCTAGGTCCTTGGGAAAAGTGCCAGTTTGTGTGCCCTAACATGGGTGAAAAGAAGTTTCAGGTTGATTGCAGCCAACACTTTTGATTGACAGCAAACAACACTTTAAAGATTACAATTGGGGGGGCCTGGGTGGCTCAGTGGGTTAAAGCCTCTGCCTTTGGCTCAGGGTCCTGGGATCAAGCCTCTGCTCAGCAGGGAGCCTGCTTCCTCCTCTCTCTGCCTGCCTCTCTGCCTACTTGTGATCTCTGTCTATCAAATAAATAAAGATTACAATTGCAAACTCCTTGCCTTTTTGTAATTAGGAGCCTCTGCACCTTGCCTGTCTGAATTCTCACACACCCCTCCACACTGTCCCAGAGGACTTTAGTGCAGGGTTTATGATCTGACTCCCCAGTTACCCCAGCAAGTATTTGATGGCCTGTTCTATATTACATTTTTGTTGAGCAAGTAAACACATAAGTACATCAACTGATCAACAAATTTCAGTGTTTTGCCTTTGCTGGTGATGATTTCAGTCCAGGCATCCTCCTCAGGATAATCAATTTTATGAGTTTACAATGCATTGTGTGAAACACAATGTTCTCTCAGGTGCCTGGAATTTACCTGTACCCACTTTAAGAAACATCCTCTAAGGGTCAGAGGGTCAGATTTGGTCAGAAGATAAAAGAATGTCTTAAGGATACATGTCCTAAGGAAGAAAATGAAGTCAGGGCACGGGGGCGGGGGGCGGTCCGTGGAAGAAACTGTGGGGCATTTTGCCAAATTAAGTCAGTCAGACAGACAAATACTGTATGACCTCACTTACACATGGAATGAGGACAAGCAAAACTCAGAGAAACAGAACAGAGTGGTGAGGGACACTGGGGTGGGGTGTTGTGGGGGGGAGGTATTGTCGATCAAACAAACGTTCAGTGACAAGACGACTCCATTCTGAGGCTCTAGTGAACACCATGGAGACTGACAGGAAGTGAGAACTAACTTGACTGTGGTAAATCACTTCACAATATATACATGTATCGAATCACCGAATTATACACCTTAACAATTTTATTTGCCAAGTATACCCAAATAAAGCTGGAAAAGAATTTTGATAGGCCTAAGCAACGACTGTGAAATAAATACCTGGCAGTCACAAAATAAATAAAATACACCCAGGTGGTTTAATACCTAGAATGTCACTCACTCACATGTTCTGACTCATGGACATACCATGTGAGTGACACCAGTAGCTTCCTTGGCTTACACACCTTCACGATGCTTGTGTACAGACTTAAGGCGCTATCCTGGTCTTCCACTGCATATGGGTTTTGAGGATTTCAAAGGCAGAAATTTGGAAGTAACTCTGATTTAAATTCCTTTAAGGAAATACACTTTTTAAGAGTATTTGCACATTTTTGGGGGGGGTCAATATTATATCCTTTAAGGTAGCTGTGAAGCACAGAACAGAAACAGAAAAATGCTGAGGGAAAACAGGAAAGTGACATTTTGATAAAATGGATGGAAGAACAGTGTGAGAAGTCCCACACCAGTGCCAGATGTGGGACACCGCCTGCCCTCCCCTTCTGGGTGAGACCATGCAAGGACTCGGAGGAGCCCCACAGGGGCCAAAGGACATTACAAGTTGGGAGCAGGGGGCGGATTTATTTGGCATGTGTTTTGGCTAAAGACATTATACTCTTCTTTGTACTTGGGGGCTCACTGCCTCATTTTCCTCCTCAAATGACATTCTTTTTCCTCCAATTTTGTAGGAGAGAACCTCTTCTTTGGACAACACCTTTGGCTTCAGTAAGCCAAGATGTTCCACTCCCTTGAGGGAATGTGACATACCTTCTTCATTTGAAGAAAGAGAAAATGGAACTGCTTGAGAGTAAAGCTCAGGGAAGAAACTAGGAGTCAGAACAGAACCTTTGGGAAGAGCCCTCTGTTCCCTTAGGCAATCTAAACAAGGAAAAAAGTGTTCAAACACTAAGTGATGTTCAAAAATACCATTAACTTCAACTTGACTCCATGTTTTTCAAGACCACATTTAGTTTGTGATTATCTTTCCTTCTTTCTTTCCTTTCAATAATTAACTCTGGGCTGTTAGTTTTCCCAGGAAGCCCCTAATATTCTTAAGATCAATCTGTTTCTTCTGTCCACATGACAAACCTACTGCCTACATTGCACTGGGTTCTCAAGAAAGACTTTCTGGATAGCTGTCTAAGGAGTTAAAGCCGTGGTTCTCGGCCATGCTTGACTTTGCCCATCTGGAGACATTTTTGGTGGTAATAACAGCAAAGGGAAGGTAGGTAGGGGGATTGAGTAAGTAGAGGCCAGGGATGCTGAGGAACATCCTGTGATGAACAGCACAGGCCCCCAGAGCAAAAAAAGAAAAAAAAAAGTCCAGCCCAAACTGTGGATAGTGATGAAGCTGAAAAACTCCAGTTTAACATAAAAGAGAGGTTAGAGGAGTAAAGATAAATGGAAAGACTGTGGATACATAAAAACACCGTGTCCTGGGTCCACTTGCAGGCACACATCTTTAATGCAGGATTCAATCAAAACAGGCTGAAATTATTCAATCATATGATGGCCTTCCCCCCTGGCGCTGAGTTCTTTCAAGTCAGGGGTTCGATCTTGTTCACCCGCATTCCTGTCACTGCCCCTTGGCCTCTGCTCTTGACATTGCCTCCATCTGAATGAGCTGAGCTCCAAACACATCTCTAATTATCACTGATAAATACATCAAAGAAATAATTACTGTCATCCTTAGGATTACAGGAGTTTAGTCTGATTAGAAAACATACACTAGACTCTAAAACCTTGGAGGCGAGGGCTGTTTTTCTTATTATTATATATTCTTCATGGTCTAATGCATTAAATAGATTTTTTTTGAAATGTATCAGAAAGATGGTAAATAAGTTATATTCTCTGATGATTCCATTGCAGAGAACTTTCAAAATCCTTGAAATGCCAGGCCTACTTGGTTATTCTGCTGGTGCCAAAAAACTGATTAGTTCCTCATGAAATCACATCACACACACACACACACACACACATCCACCTTTTTACACTGTTTTTCCATTGATGCTACTTTTGTATACGTTAGACTGACAAATTAATTCTCTGGAAGCACTGGGACTTCCACATGATAAGTGTTCGATAAATGTTGATTTAGACTAGAATTGCTACCATCCCCTCCCACCCAGTATCCACTTAAATAAAATGAATTGCTGTATTTTATCCCCATAAATGAAATGAGATCATAAACTTCAAGCCCTTAAAAAAATCACAGTACCAAACAAATCCATGTTGCTGTTAAAATTAGGAGCACCTCTCTCAAAGGCAACAGATTAAAAAAAAAAAAAATACTGATATTAGGTGGGCACCTGCATGGCTCAGTGGGTTAAAGCCTCTGCCTTCGGCTCTGGTCATCATCCCAGGGTCTTGGGATTGAGTCCCGCATCGGGCTCTCTGCTCAGCAAAGCCTGCTTCCTCCTCTCTCTCTCTCTGCCTGCCTCTCTGCCTACTTGTGATCTCTGTCTGTCAAATACATAAATAAAATCTTTTTAAAAAACTGATATTAGGAGAATACAGATTCTGAAATCATTTCATAAGTCTAAGGACTATTTGGAATGACTCTGAGGATTTATGTTATTTGTACTATTGTTAATTTCCTTGGCATTCCTCTGCCCTAGTTTATATGCCAGATAAATGACTGATTCTTTAGATAAAGTAGTGTTTAAGAACAAAAAGGATCATCTGAGATAAGAACTTAATCTGATCTTACTAAGAGGTTTATGGATAGTTATTCAGTTAAAAAAATAGGCTGATTTGAGAAAAGCATGGAAGAAATAGGTTTTGTTGTGTTCATTAGATGGAATTTGTAGGAATACAATGTATTTACATGCTCTTTTGAAAAATAAATTATTAAGTACATTAGCATGAGAAAAGCCACTGCCTTTTTATTTTTCAGTTTTCTGCTCTGCAAGAATTGTACTTGGTTATATTTATATACACTATTTTCAGTAGCTAGGCAGGAGAGATTAAATCTTTTGAGGTTCATTTTAATACTTTTGTAATTGAGCTCTGACAGTTGATTTAATTAGCCTTTGCATGATTTTAATTGCTTGTATCTAAAACATACATTTTGTGTATGTGTTTGCTGCAAGGTGAATAACTGAATTAAGGATAAAACTGCCTGCAACCACTGGCTTCAGAAACGGACACTCAGATTACTATAATATATGTTTGTTTTCGGGCAAGTCTTTTTGTCAAGAAAATGATGACATTGACAGTGTTGCCAGAACAGTGATGGGGAGATAATCAGGAACAGTAATAGTCTCAATACCAACTGAAGTTTGGCTTTGTATCCATATAACATATTGTCCCATTAGGACACTTAATGAACTTAAGTTTCTCTGTAAACATTAACCAGAAAAAACAAAAGCTGAGGCTGCAACATTGTTTCTTTTCATTGGTATGTCTAGCATTTCTCGTTAATCCTGTGAGACAGAACTGATACATTTAGAGGTTTGGGGAGGCAATGGTTATGACTTTCAGCTCACTCTGTTTCCATCTGGAATAAACAATAAACACTGTTTTAATTCTTTTGTGTCCATTAAACTCCAACTCTCTCCACAGCGCAGCTTAACATAGGACCTGTAAGTGGGGAAGGGACAGATGGGGCCAGGCGATCAGGCTCACGGAAATCCCAAACATGTGGAGGTGCAGGAAAACCAGAGATAAAGGAATAACCCGGACACCTTGCCCTAGGAACACCCTGCCCTAAATGGGGGAGGGGAGGACGGGGGGATCTTTTATGATAATCACCCGGGACCAACCAAGAACACCCAGACCCTGAGAAGGAAGGAAGCCACTGAAGGAGTTATCACGAGTCCCTGCTCAATGGTGATATCAGTAGAAATGTTAAAGACATTTCAGGTCCCTCGTTAGCCTTCTAAAAAGACCAGCCCTAAAGGCCTTTGTCAGCAACCCTGTGGGATCCCCTCTTGCACTTGAGAGCTTTTTCTACATCTTCACTTAATAAACTTCTACTGTTTTACTCACTCTCTCGTCCTCGAGATTCGTTCTTCGGCTCCCGAGACAGAAACCTCGCTGTCCCACATCATTTTGGTGCCGAAACCCAGGGCCACTTCCACAGAAGGAGGAGCAGAAAGCGAACTCTCCCCTCTCCCGGGAGACAGCTGTCCCTCAGCGGACCTCTTCCCATAAGCAGCAAAGCCCGCACCTGTGGGCCAGCTGGAGGCGAACTGCGCAGGCGCCGCTCTTAGGGCTCGGTGACAGGCTTCTGCAGAAAGGTTTGGTGGGTCCCCCTTCCTCCGACGGAGGGAATGCTGGCCTCACCTGACCCAGTTGCTTTCTGTTCATTGCCTTTTCTTAAAGGACCTTCTCCTGCCTCAGGGACGTTGTGTCAGGTCCTTCCAGTCTCCGAGGATCAGTTAGGCCCCTCCAGCCAGGGACTCAGTTCAGGGTCTCTTTATCCTCCGCCCTCCCTTCTCTGAGCACCTGGGAATTTTATGGGTTCGGTGGTCCCGCTGACTTTGTCAGACGCGGGGGAAGGGGGGGGAGAATGTTGCCTATGTAGATAGAAGGGGTATTTGGGTTTTTGTTTTTTTCTTTTTCATTTAAAAATGTCTTTTTGTGAGAACTTAGGAGGAAAATCTTTTCCTCAATTTTTGTTGCTTAGTAAGATACGTTTCTCTGTTAGGTACAGTTTAGGTTTAATCACAACCAGGAATCAAAACCCAGGTTATCGGCAAGCGAGATTAGAGCTATCCCCTTACGTGTAAGTCAGAGGGAGCCCAATGTTTCCTGGGCATTTACTGGACTACACCGGCATGAAGGAGGGAGCTGCAGACCTCAGCCAATTCCTCAACTGGTTGCCTTAGCGGCTGGGACTTTAGTGGTCATGTAGTTGGGGCTTTCTTGTTTCAACAACAGAAATATGAAATGATGATGATGCTAAATCTCGGGGTCTACACCCCTCAATAGGGCCATGCTTACAAATGGGACCTCAGGTATAGGGGCAGAAAAAGCGCCCAGGGGTAAGGCGAGGGAACATAACTGAATCCAAGTTTAAACTGTAAACCTCGCTAAGCCTTTATGATTAGGCCAGATTTTTTAGGGGTACATCCAAAGGAGAAAAGGAAGATCAGGTGACAGAACAGGTCAGAGTGGCTACTCCTGCTGGCCTGATCCCCCCTCAACCCAAGGTATTAGGCCATTGTTTCACACTGGGTAGGAAACCAGGGGACACCTTGGTTCACAGGGTGTAGGGACGCCTTCACAGTCACCTTCCCAACATGCACTGGGTAATGCCTACTGGAATCAGGAGATCGGAAGTCATTCTCCACGGGGACTCCCGAATTGGGTGCTGCAAAATTGGGCAATTCCCCTTGTAAAACTTTCTAGTATTTTCCATGGGTTAAACAGGGCAGATTCTTCAAGGCAAGGTAAAATCAGGCTTGACCTTTGTGGCAAGGCATGGTCTCTTCGGTTCCCAAGAATTCTCCTTTGGGGTCCTTTTTAACCCACTGGAGACAACTAGCATTGCAAGTTTAGGAAAGGGTTGAGCTCCTGTAAGGCTCACTGCATGGCCACAGTGGGATTCAGTCTCCTGCAGGAAACCAGGTAGATAGACTAAGGAATCCTGGATCCATCCAGGCTTTCAGGGCTCTAAATCAGGGCCCGGACATAAAGGTCTCTTGCAGAAGGCGATTACCCAAACATGTTGACTAGTCAACTCCCTCCTGACCTACTGGATCAGTGTCTAAATAATCCTCCTCCCAATAAACCCAGGTTGCTGGAGGAAACAGGCCTCCCCTGCAAGGGGATGCTGACCCCCCCCCCCCCTCCCCGCCACTGTTCCTACTACTAGATGTGATTCTCCCTCATTCCTTTCTCAGGTTAATCTATCTGCTATCTCTGTTAAAAACACAAAGTTTTCTTGAGTTGTTGGTGCTCTTCTTGGTAGAATGTAAACAGCTATTTTCTCTTTGGCTGCCCAGAAAAACCAGTTTCTATGTTTTGCCTTTATCAGGCCTTTGAAATCCCTAATTCCATTTATTAGGCAGGTGCTTTAAAACTTTCTAATGTTTTAACAAACTTCTCCAAGATTTAAATTGTGAACACAGTCTTGTTGACTAATCAGACTTGTTTGGTAGTTACAGTCTGGTATAAGGTCATCACTGAACATTCTGGCTATTGAAGTGTTATGTGACGCAGAAATAATGGAGTTTGTCAATTGCATCCTAATGAATTCTCATTAACAATGTCCATTTCTGAATTTTGTCACTTATAATTGTTCTTATTTGCTAGCAAAATAAGTTTCATCCTCCAGGAGTCTCATAAAAAGGACTTCTAGGACAAATACAGGTATTCAGTATCTTTAAGATCAAAACTAAAATGGGTAAAAACTTCCTAAACTAGCAGGGCTCCTGGATGGTTCCATCTCTAATAGTCATTTACCCTAGAAGCCACCTCCTACAATTGCAAACAAAGGCTTTAACCATGCATCCAACAGCCCACCAGGTTAAAGAGAGCCTCAGAGCTCACTATGGGACTCCCAGGACTTACTTAGGACTGCAGCATATAATGGGCAAAACCAGATGCTTGCTCAGCAGGACTCAAAATGATACTTCCCAGGCCCTGGATGCACTCAGCCAAGAATTAAATGAAGTCAGAGAAAGAATTCTGGAGACTGTCTACTATTGCTCCACCCTTTTGGGTGTGAAAAATTTCCTCACATGTTTTTTTTTTTTTTTTTTTTTAAGATTTTTTATTTATTTATTTGACACAGAGGGAGAGACACACACACACACACACACACAGAGGAAGCACAAACAGAGGGAGTGGGAGAGGGAGAAGCAGGCTTCCACCGAGCAGGGAGCCCGATGTGGGCCTCAATCCCAGAACTCTGTGATCATAACCTGAGCCTAAGGCAGACACTTAACGGCTGAGCCCCCAGGTACCCACACATGTTGTTTTAACATTACAATTAATTCCTGTGATGTGTCCCAATTAATAGGGGACATTTGTGATCAGTTAAATAAGATCAAGATGTCCACAGATCTATTTGACAAAATTGGGAATTGGGGCTCTTATCTCAGAGATGTGATAACTTGGGGCCTAATACTTGTTTTATGCTCATCCTTCTGCATGTGCTGATGCATGGACCGTTTGCTGCCCATTATGACCCCTGAGCCATACCTCAGGTCCCTGGACCTGGCCCGGGACAGACTCTAACTGCAGCACAGCACGCCACCCCATTTCAGCAGGGAGCAACCAGAGCGGTCATCGTCCCATTCACTAAGGGCAGTTAGGGTTACTGTTCCAGGGAGAATGAGGAAGGGACAGGCAGGGCTAGATAGGGAGGGATCGATATGGAGCCATGTGAACAGGCTCACAGAAATCCTAAAAGTGTGGAGGCATGGGAAAACCAGAGATAAGGGAATAACCGGAACCACTCTGCTCTAAGTGTGTGTGTGTGGGGGTGTCTTTTATGATAATCACCTGTGACCTATAAAGAGTAACCAGACCCTGAGAAGGAAGTAAGCCCCTGAAGGTGTTGTCACTAGTCCTTGCTCAATGGTAGTATTAGTAGAAATGTTAAAGAGATTTCAGGTCCCTAGTTAGCTTTCTAAAAAGACCAACCCCAAAGGCCCTCGTTGCCAAAGGTTACTGATCATCCCTGAGCTACGGTTTCTCATCAAGAACAGGGCAGTAATCATACATAGCCAACTAAATTAAATGAGCAATTACAAGGTGGCTTCACCACTTCCCATATGACTCAGCTTACTGACGGTCAGGAGAGGGAAAGTATTAGCAACACTATCACCACCAGAAGGAGGAAGAATACCAAGCCCACAGAATTTAAAAATAAAATTTCCTAAAAAAATTTAAAATAATAAAATTTCCTAGCACTGAATTATAAAAGAAAATTGTTTTTGTATGGCATATTGTATAGGGAAAATCAAATAAGGTATTGGGAAATACACTTTTTTCCTGCAGCTGGAAGAATTTAAGTAGTAATGAAATAATAGAAATACAGTAAAAGTGTCTTAAGTAATCATACTTTTGTTTATAGGACAAGACCGCAAATTTGCCAAACTCATTTTGAAAAGCTTTCTCTTTGAGAAATATAGATACACTATACAATATCTGACATAAAAATATTCCAACATTACGAGCCTGACATGAATCCTTTTTTCCTTAAATGCAGAATCATAGCTGAGAACAAACAGTTATACTTGAGTATACCATTAAATAACCTTGGTATTTTTTTATGTACAGTTAAAATGTATACTTTAAGCCTAAAGCTATTTTTTAATTTTTTTTTTTGATATTTATTTATTCTGGGGGGTGGGGTGTTGGGAAGAGGGAGAGAATCTCAAGCAGATTCCCTGCTGAGCATGAAGCCCTCTGTGGGGCTGGATCTCACAAGCCTGAGATCATGCCCTAAGCTGAAACCAAGAGTCAGGTGCTCAACCAACTACCCAGGGACCACTATCATAAAGCTGTTTTATTTCAAGAGAAGCAATGGTTGATAAATCTGGTAAAATATGTAAATAAAGAGACCAAAAAAGGCTAACTAACAAAATGATCATGTCTTGGAAAAGCAATCTTCTAAGCACTTGAAAAGATATATTGACTGTAGTGATTCATGTCAGATAGGCAGTCTTGAATTATTGTGCATAACCCCAAACACACAACCAGAAAGAAACATGTTCTTGTCTCCTACATTGAAATAGGTAAAAAGAATACGATGAGAAAAGATTAATAAGCCAACTGTGGTTTACTGTATTTTAATGGAAGAGATGGAGGCTCATTCCTCCCTGTTAGCATAGTTTTTCTGCGTTAGCCCCTGCACTAGCTGCTTTGTTTCCAGTATCTCTTTTAAAATCTTTTAAATGATCCATGAAATAGATACTGTCATTTTTGCTTTTCAGATTAAGAGAGTAAGACTTAAAGAGATTAAATCAATGCCTATACGGGAGAGCCAGACTTTCTATCCAAGCATGGCTGAAATTCGTATCCAGTCTCTCTTCATAAGAACAACAACAAAAAATTTCTAATAAAAAATCAGGTGACTATCTTTAGAGACTAGAATATAGGCTTGCAAATGGTAGATGTGAAATAAAAGATTCCTGAGTAAGAAGATAAGTCTATTTCAGAGGGCAGGCTATTGTAATCACCTCTCCTACAGTTGGCCACAAGTGAAAGAAAAATGACCAATAATTTGAAGGATGTAAAAACACTTGTGGCACTTTGCTGAAGGAGCGGGAGACAGCATTTAAAATAATATGCTAAAGTATTTGAGAGCACAGACATTAGCCTCTGTTCATTAATGCAGAGAAAATACGGGCATCGTTTGAGTTTCCTATTGTTTCTGTAAATTAATGCTCACACAATACAAGTATATTATATTATGGTTCTATAGGTCCGAGGGGTCCTCCTGGACTACAATCAGATGTAGGCAGGCCTGCATTCCTCTCTGTGGGCTTCAGAGGTGGAGCTGTTTTCTTGCCCTTTCCAGCTTCACCCACTGCCTCCCTGCCCTCCCTGGCTCTCGTCTCCTTCCATTTCAAAGGCACCTATGACCCATGGAGTCTCCCACCGCATTATCCTCACACTGACTTCCCTGCCTTCTTTTACTTATAGGTACCCTTGTAATTGCATGGAGCCCACTCAGATAAGCCAGGAGAATCGATGCATCTCGTATCCCGAGTTTAGGAAACTTCCGGGAACCCTGTGCCATGTAAGGTGTCATAGCTACACACTCTGGGGTTTAGGACATGGGCATCTCTTGGGGGAGGGAGCATTACTCTGCCTACAAAAGGGATACTGGTGATTTATTAAAAAATGTAGAATTCAGGGAAGATACTATATTTATGAAACAGGAAAGTTTTAGGGTGCTTGGCAACGACAAATTCAGGAAAAGCCCAATTCTGTGATAATACATACATGGTAATAACCAGAGCTCTTCTTCCATTACAAACAGCATTACTGATGGCGGTCACTGAATGGCAGTTATGGACTGAACTGTGTCTCCCCTACCTTTGTATGTCAAGGCCCCAATCCCTGATGTGGCTGTATTTAGACATATAGCCATTATGGATGTAATTAAGGTTATGTGAGGTTACAGGGTGGGACCCTGGCCCAAAAGGATTAGTGTCCTCTTCAGAAGAGACGAGAGAGCTAGCACACTCTCCTCCCTTCCCCCCACCTCTCTCTCTATTTCTCTCAGTCTCTCTGTCTCTGCCCCTGACCCTGTCTCCATCCCCTGTGAAGACGCAGCCCAACGGTGGCCATGTATGAGCCAGGAAGAGGGATGTCACCAGAAACCAACTCTGATGTCACCTTGATCTTGGACCTCTAGCCCCCAGAACGGCGAGGAAATACATTTCTGTTCTTTACACCACCTCATCTGTGGTATTTCGCTTACCAGCCTGAGCACACCAACGCAATGGCGACACTAACTACTGAAAAGTTGAGATGTTTCTAACCTAACTGCTTTTCGGTGCTTTCCTGCAATTTATCCCCATAATAACGCTGTAACTGATTATCCACATCTTATCCACGCAGGTAATGGGGCTGGGAGTGATTAAACGAGGTGTCTAAGACTGCACAACCAGAAGAGGTGGAAGATTAAGAACCAAACCCCTGCCAGTGTGTACTCCTGACCATTTCACTTTATGGCCTCCCTTCAGTTTGGGTAATTTAAAAAACCCAATGTAATCCCTAAACCTCTCTAAAGTTTGTGATTTATGGGGAGCTAGGACAGTCTGGGTCTGCTGGTGTACATTTTAAATTTATATTAGGGTATATGTACGTTTATGTCTAAAACCACAGGACGAATGAACAATTCACTAGGCAACGTCTAAGGGTTTCTAAGTCTTTAGAACTGTCCCAAAGGCTGAGAATATAGTGACAGAATGGGTCAGGCAAAATGAGTCTGCTTCTCAAGTGCATCAGGAAAATAGGTGAAAGACTCTGTAGTTAATCTGTCTTAAAATTAAATCTGCTCAGTGGAAGTATTTCTGTATATTCTTTGCTGAAAATATCCTTCATCCCTGCTTTGTGGGAACTTGGGGTAAAGTAGAAACATTATGAATTCAAAATGAGAAATCCTGGGGCACGTGGGCGGCTCAGTCGGTTAAGCACCAGACTCTTGATTTTGGCTCAGGTCATGATCTCAGGGTCGTGAGAAAGAGCCCCAGGTCAGGGGACTCAAGATTCTCTCTCTCCCTCTCTACCTCCACTCCTGTTCACTCATTCACTCTCTCTCTCAGACAAACCTAACAAAATGAAAAACAAAACAAAACAAAACAAAAAACAAACCAGAAATCTCTTTTCCACATACTGGGGTATGTTTTGAATGAATCCAGACAAGAAAAAAAAAAAACCTGATCTTCTCATCCATAACTTTGTTGAAAAACAATAGGCTTGTTTTGGTTATCAAATGTTACAACAGACAAGCATGTGCTTGCCATCATCAGAAAAATGTAAAGCAATAGAGTTGTTGTCCCTAAAATTTGGAAAGTGTGTTGGCATACATGCTATTTTCAAAACATTTGCATAGTGAGTAGGTTACATCAAAGTATATGTGAATACTTAATCAGTACTACATATGTATATATGGGATAATTATATGTGAAATAATAAGAAATATATATATATTGGATTCTGCCCCTACTCCTGACATAGAGCTCCTAAATCTCCTTGTCATTAGGGGTGCTAGGAGCATGTTTTGTTCTAACACTTAGTCTTTGGCCCCATTTCCTGACACAGAGCTCCTAAGGAATATCCAATTTCCTGAGTGACAGGAGCATCTTACAGGGAACTTCTAAATCCGCTCGAATTCCTGGGTGAGAGGAATGTCTTCTGTTCTAATGAGGTCACTCTTGGTCGTCCCTGGGATGGCTCTAGTCACCAGAGAGCCTCAGCTGTCATTAGAAGCTCAGAACCATCAGGCCCACTGTCCATTCTCTGGAGAGGGCAAAAGGGCTATAAATGGAATTAATGATCTGTCATGCTTTTTATATGATGAAGCCTCCCCCAAATCCCCATAGTATGAGGTGTGAAGAACTTCCAGATTATGAGCACATCTATCCACCAGGATGGGTGGAGCACCGGAACTCTAGCGGCAGCAAGCTCCTTTCAGACCTTGTCCTCTGTATCTCTTCATCTGGCTGCTCATCTGTGTCCTTCATCATGTCCTTTATTCTATAAGAACGTGGTGAACAGGGACGCCTGGGTGGCTCAGTAGGTTAAGCATCACCCTCAGCTCAGGTCATGATCCCAGTGTCCGGGGTATCAGTCCCCACATCAGGCTCCTTGCTCAGTGGGAAGCCTGCTTCTCCCTCTGCCTGCCACTCCCCCTGCTTGTGCTTGCTCACACTCTCTCTCTCTCTCTGTCTCTCTCTGACAAATAAATATATAAAATCTTAAAAAAAAAAAAAAGAAGCTGGTGAATGTAAGTGTTTCCCTGAGCTGTTATAGAGACTGACTGAAACAACAGGGGGTCGTGGGAACCTCTTAATTGTAACCAAGCCTGACAGCAGTTGTGGGTAACCTGAGAACCTACTATTTTCGGTTGGCTTCAGAAGTGGGATGCAGTGGTGTGGGACCAAGCCTGACATGAGGCGTCCGCTCAAACACGGGTGGGAATCAGAGTGACATTGAAGCGTAGGCCGGCCAGCTTGGTGTCGCAGAGGACTGCGTGAGTGGCAAGCCCACATGTCTGGTGTCACAGGTGTTTTAAGGGAGCTAGCAGCATGAGAGTGAATGAGAAACACGCAGGAGGAGTGTGCTTTCCTATGGGGTAGGTTAGGATCCTAGCAAACTTACTTGATCATTACAATAAATCCTTTAGAAAGAGAAAAACATGACTTTATATCTATAGCATATGACTTAGTAGCTGGATTTATCCTCTTTTGGTATAAATACAGCTTTGAAATTTTTTGTGAAAATTATGGACCTCATCTCCATAAAAAGGACTAGTGGGTATCTGATGAAAGATTTTTCATTTCAGAGCAGTCCTAGGCTCCAAGGATCTCAGATTAAGAGCAACAGCTGCTTCCAAATGCCACTTGCAAAACAAACTAGATTTTCAGTAACATGGAAAGAGGTAAATAAATCTTGGTATATTCACATGGTTGAATATGAAACAACCATTGAAATGATATTTTTTGAAGAGTACTTAATGACATAAAAATATTTTTGATATAACACTACATGGAAATATAAAGCCCAAGATTCTAAACAGAAAATCTATGATCAAAATGTGTGTGTATATATATGTGTGTGTCTGTGTGTATAGCCCCAGGAAAAAAGACTGACATAAATAAGCAAATTTTAAAAACATTCAGAAGTGTAGGATTATACATTATTTTCTTCATATATATGTATAAATATACATATTATATCTTATATAGTAATAATAATTTTATTTATTTATTCTTAAACTATTATTTATTTATTTATTTATTTGAGAGAGGAAGAGAGATAGCCAGAGAGGGAACACAAGCAGGGGGAACAGGAGAGGGAAAAGCAGACTCCCCGCTGAGCAGGGAACGTGATGTGGGGCCAGATTCTCTGACCCTGGGATCACAATCTGAGCCAAAGGCAGACACTTATTGACTGAGCCACCCAGGCATCCCACAATAATACTTTTATAGTGAAGAGAAACTTAGTATTAAATATGTGGAAAGGGGAAATGGAAAACAAATTATAAAAAACACACTATTCACAGAAATGAAAAATCTTGAAAGAAACTTCATTGATTCCTTTGTATGCCTTTCCCAAAATATCATGTCTTCTATCTAAAGAGCCTGGGGAGACACCGTGTCCATCTCTACTTTTTTCTGCATCAACAAGCTCGGGCAGATGCTAGTCAAGCATGTATTTTCCCCCAGAAATAAAATACATTTGTTTACTTGTTTGCTTGCTTGTCTGTAAGACGGTATCTCCCCAGGCATTTGTGACTTCCTTGGGAACACTTAACCAGAAGTGATGAATAAAGAGAAAGGTGACCTTGCCAAAAATAATCTACTCACTCTTTATCTATAGATCTTTGCTTCCCTCATTGGTCATCTGGTACACAACATATTTAATAATTAGCTTTTTGCAGATTTTAGAAGCCATTTAACAACAACTATTTAGTGCAATGAACAGGCTAATTTTAGTCCTTAGAAAGTATTTAATGAATACTTGTCAAATAGGAGTGCCGAGTTCCTGCACTATGTCATTACATGCAAGCATTATCTTTAATCTCTTCCAAAACTTCTCAGAGGATAAAATAATTTTTTGAAGCAATAGAAACTTATAAACTTTCAAAGGTTTGAGTAATCAGGTACTTAAACTTTCAAGCATCAGTCATAGTGAAAATGGAAGCTAAATTTTTGTTATGAAAGAACACGCAATCTACTCCTGTAACTTTCAAGGAACGAGTCTCTCTTCTAGGGCTGTCCCCACACTGCCTCCCTGGGCATCTCAGTCAACCACAGCTAGGTCCTGAATTGATTTTTGAAAAAGTAACGTAGAATTTTATTTTACTTTATTTTATTTTGTCTGTCCGACACCCTATCCCCCTTAATTTTGGACACAGAACTCCATCTTTTCCTAAGTTACTAAACCTCCATTTGTCTTATGCCCTTAATGGAACTGTTATTTATGATGCTCTGCATTCTGACCTGTTCAAAGGTCCTGGTATCAGCCTAGGTACATCAGATCCCCCCATCAGTCTCTTGACCTTAGCTTGAAGGTCTGTGATCCCAGGTGTCTTGATGGCATTGTCCCCAAAAGCAGTGTTTCGAGTTTCTGACCAAGATTGCCAAAGCTTACCTTGTACTGTGCCCTTCTTTAGATCCTCTTCAGCCTCTCCTTTGATTATGCAAGCCACCAAGTACTCTTCTGATAAGTTCTTTTTAGTATAAGTCAGTCAGAGGAGGTATGTTGCTTCTAACCAAATAACCATCACAAGCACAGTGGGGAACAATCAATTTAGTCCACATCAGAGAATGGGGACCATATCTTCCTACCTATACATAAAGTGTGGATTTTCCCTCTCCAGGTATCAAAAGACATTGTTAAATGCAAATTTTCCATTTAGTGTTGCAAGACTTAAGTATGAAATTTTAGCATATTTTCTCCTTTGCCATCATGGATGATTATATTATTTTCACTGCTCTTTTTGGAAAAATATCATCTGGTTTTCTGTACATACACTATCCAGAGATCAATCAAGATAAGGGCATTCAAATCTAATGATGCCAAAAGACGGCCTGACCATCCTTCTAACATGTCACAACCTACAACCACTGGGTTATGTGAAGAGCTTCCTGAGAAACATGAAGTCTCTGTATTATGATACAGGAGCAGATGAAGCACTTTCATATGTGATTTCAGCATGTGGTTATGGTATGTTGAAGGGTCGCGCAAATATAGCACAGCTAGTAACAACAATAAAAACAGTAGTGATAATAATTACTGTAGCTTTTTAACTGGGTGTTTCCAATGTTCTAATAAGTAATTTGCGGGCATCACTTTGGTCCAAAACCTTAGGAGGTGTAGACATATTTATTCTGATAAGAGTGTTGAAGATTCTAAAGCTTAAAGATGCTAGTAAAGATCAGAGATGTCTATGGAACCCAGGCTTATCAAAAAGCAGAATCAGGGATCTTAAACAATTCATCATATTAGACTTCCTCTGCTGTTCTGTCAAGTGTAAGGGCCTATTTAGCCAGAGCGATTTCATCTCGGTTGAACAGTGATTTTATTGTTTATGCAGTAAAACTTAAACTGACACTGCCCCCCCTCCCCCCACCCAAGGGAACTTACTTAAAATCAAGTCTGGGAAACCAGTAAAATATGGTTGACCAGTCCCTGATAACAGAGCCCAAATACAAGGGCGGGTCAGGTCAGGTGGAGATAACAGAGCCTGAATGCAGGGGTGAGTCAGGCCAGGTGGAGACATCCAATCAGTGGAGCACGCATACTGTCTCCCTAGCTACCGAGGAGTGTGGGCCCCACCTTTTGGATACCTTTTGGGTACCAATTCTGACCAAGGTGATAGGCCAGTTCACTTTGGGGTGATATGGGGTGAACTGTAATTTAATTGACCACCCGTGTGTGACCTAGCATGACTGTGCACCTTTCTCTGTGTGTTACAATCTCATTGGCCACCTGTGTGTGACCAGGCTCAACCACATGGCCTTTGCTCTATAAAACTTAGTCTGGCGGCTGGGAGTCGCTAGCTCTCTCTGTAAGAAGCGGCCCTGACTGGTGGGTTTGATTCTCCATGCTTGGCGCGAAATAAAGCTTTGCTTGACTTTCGCTTTTTATCAGTCTCGCTCCTTTGATCATGGACCTAACATCAAGGTAATTTTGATTTGGAATGGTTGCACTGGTCAATTTTATGTATTACAACATTTTCCTTCATAAGTACTTTTTTACAGAATTTCTCTTTACCTCTGTTCCTTTAGTCTCATATGTTTCTCAGCATTTATGGAAAATCATCTAGTAGGAATTCCTCATAAATGTAATTGAGCTGCTGGACTGGTTAGAGTCTATCCTGTGCATTTTAATAAAACATACATATGGCAATCGCCATTAGGGAATTTTGATGCCAGCATATGCTATAAATTAATAACTGGAAACAGACGTTCAAAATTGAAAGTGACAACATTTAAAATAATTATTTCCTTTGAATTATTTATCTTTAATTATTTTTAAGCTAAGATGTAGGGGGCTAATTAGGTACAAGATACCAAGACAGAGAAGGGACAAGACTGATGAATTGAACTTATAAAATTCCTGGGGATAAAGAATGAATTAGGCTTGGAAGAAGAATTATGTACTAGACTTGCATTTTGAGTATGATTAAAAAGAATGACAGGCTAAATTTATGTTTTTTATCTCTGAAACCTAGCATTCTCAGCATCAGCTTTTTAAATACAGATAATACATAAATTAAATTGAAAGGCATGCTTCATAAATATATAAAACTAAAAATCAGGGAATGTTTAAGAATTATGTTTAAGAATAATAATTATGTCTGTTGTGGAGATTAAACCAAGAAATCCTTTACTTACTATAATTTCCCTGTTTTCTTTCATTTACAAGACTTCTCTATTTATTCAACATTAACCTTGTCACTCCATGGCCCAGCTAAGAGTCATCCATAGTAATCTCTTTAGATGCTATTTTCTTGAATATCTGCGTGTGATGTTTGATGTTTCCAGCATCTGTTGCCTTTCTTGAAACCCCTCTGGCCTTTGGACAACAGGCCATTATTACACAAATTGTACTCCTGTTTCTATAGCCTCTTCAACTGGCTGTTCCTTTCTCTCATTCACTGAATGAAGGGCTTCCCTTAAACTCAGACTTTTGCTGCTTTCCTCCCCTGCCTCTTCCTCAAAGGTACAAAGCCAGAGGGCCCCAGGAGCTCTTTAATTCTCCTCTTTGGGAAGATTAACAAGTAACCAGGTGATTGGATCTGGGTTGGTTCAGTGGATCTCAACTGACTATCCCCAGTCCAGGCTGCTTCGCTCTATCAGCCCCCTACTTTAGGCCTTATTTCCTTGACCAGGAAGATCCATTGTTATGTGGTCAATGAATTTTTCCTTATCCTCATTTCCAGATTCTGTTTACATATGTAGAGTAGTACTGTTATGAGTCCCCTGATTTTAGCACCTTTGATGGGGTGTTCAAGTATGTGCAGATTAAAGTTCTCTCTGTGGGTTACAGAAGCTAACGAGGTACTTTTTTCTTTGATGCCTTTCCGCCTGATCTCCCCAATTAAACCTCATTTGCATTTATACCATGTGATGCTAGTGATCCTTTGCAAAATAATATCCCTTGGCTTAAGTAATCATTCTATATGACATCTTCCAAAATCTAAAAGCCAAGTCCTGACCATCTTTCAAAAGTTCAGTTCTTTATTTCCAACAACTTTCTAGATTTAATTTATGTTATCTGGCATCAAAAATATAAAATTATTCTTGATTTCTTTCTTTTTCTTTATGGCAAGTCTTCAAGTCCTATCAAATTCTCTCTTACATACGTCCTACATCTTCCCCATCTAGCTGGCTGGTGATGGTTAATTTTATGTGACAACTTCACTGAACTAAGAGAAGCCCAGGGAGCAGGTAAAACACTATTTTTCAATGCATCTGTGAGGACTTTTTGAGATCTGAATCAGCAGACCGAGCAGAGAAGAACATCGTCACCAATGCAGGTGGGTGTCTTCCAATCTCCTTAAGGGCCTGAATAGTTGAAAAAGATGGAGAAAGGGAGAATTTGCTCTGGGCTTGAACTGGGTCATCCATTTACTTCTGACATTGGTGGTCCTGGTTCTTGGGCTTCAGACTCATATGGGAGTTCATACCATTACCATTGAGCTCTGTTGGTTCTCAGGCCTTTGATTTTGGACTGGAACCATACCACCAGCTCTCCTGGGCCTCCAACCTGCAGACAGCTCATTACCGGGCTGCTCACTCTCCATAATCATGTGAGCCCATCCCTTATAATAAATCTTCTTCTGTATCTTAATCAGTTCAATTTCTTTGGAGAAGCCTAAGCCCAATACTAGTTCATGCCTAGACTATTCGTTTTTTTTTTTTTTTTTCTTTAAAGATTTTATTTGTTTTGAAAGAGAGAGAGAGAGCAAGTGCCCAGAGGGATAGGAGAGGAGAAGCAGACTCCCCGCTGAGCAGGGAGCCCAATGTGGGACTTGATCCCAGGACCCTGAGATCACGACCTGAGCAGAAGGCAGATGGTTAACTGACTGAGCCACCCAGGTGCCCTAGACTATTCTTTTAACGTTCATTCTCTATTCTTTCTCTCTCCAAACTATCCTATGTGCTGACTAACTTTGGACATGTTATTTCCCTGCACAAACAGACAAGTGAAGACTACAAACATTTATTCCCTTATTCAGTATTTTAAATAGTTGTGAAAATGTACACATGGATGTACACACATGCATATGTGTGCACATACACACAGGGAACATCCTGAACGTTCAGATTTCTGTTGTTTGCAGAACCTGAATTCATTAGGTTTTGGGGGAAGAATACAAAAAATATAATTTTAAACAAGCATCTCAAGTGACTGTCAAGTTCCTCAATCAGCAAGACCTCAACGTGAGACAGGAATCCATCAGAATCCTAGAGGAGAACATAGGCAGTAACCTCTTCAGTATCAGCCACAGCAACTTCTTTCAAGATATGTCTCCAAAGGAAAAGGAAACAAAAGCGAAAATGAACTTTTGGTACTTTTTCAAGATCAAAAGCTTCTGCACAGCAAAGGAAACAGTCAACAAAACAAAAAGGCAACCCACGGAATGGGAGAAGATATTTGCAAATGACAGTACAGACAAAAGGTTGATATCCAGGATCTATAAAGAACTTCTCAAACTCAACACACACAAAACAGATAATTATATCAAAAAATGGGCAGAAGATATGAACAGACACTTCTCCAATAAAGACATACAAATGGCTATCAGACACATGAAAAAATGTTCATCATCACTAGCCATCAGGGAGATTCAAATTAAAACCACATTGAGATACCACCTCACACCAGTTAGAATGGCCAAAATTAGCAAGACAGGAAACAATGTGTGTTGGAGAGGATGTGGAAAAAAAAAAAAAAGAGGAACCCTCTTACAGTGTTGGTGGGAATGCAAGTTGGTGCAGCCACTTTGGAGAACAGTGTGGAGATTCCTTAAGAAATTAAAAATAGAGCTTCCCTGGGACACCTGGGTGGCTCAGTTGGTTAAGCAGCTGCCTTCGGCTCAGGTCATGATCCCAGCGTCCTGGGATCAAGTCCCACATCAGGCTCCTTGCTCGGCAGGAAGCCTGCTTCTCCCTCTGCCTGCCACTCTGTCTAGCCTGTGCTTGCTTGATCGCTCTCTGACAAATAAATAAATAAAATCCTTAAAAAAAAAAAAAGATTGCTCACTATACTTCCTCTTAAAAAAAAAAATAGAGCTTCCCTATGACCTTGCAATTGCGCTACTGGGTATTTACCCCAAAGATACAGATGTAGTGAAAAGAAGGGCCATCTCTACCTTAATGTTTATAGCAGCAATGGCCACGGTCACCAAACTGTGGAAAGAACCAAGATGCCCTTCAACGGACGAATGGATAAGGAAGATGTGGCCCATATACACTATGGAGTATTATGCCTCCATCAGAAAGGATGAATACCCAACTTTTGTATCAACATGGATGCGACCGGAAGAGATTATGCTGAGTGAAATAAGTCAAGCAGAGAGAGTCAATTATCATATGGTTTCACTTATTTGTGGAGCATAACAAATAACATGGAGGACAAGGGGAGATGGAGAGGAGAAGGGAGTTGAGGGAAATTGGAAGGGGAGATGAACCATGAGAGACTATGGACTCTGAAAAACAATCTGAGGGTTTTGAAGGGGCGGGGTGTGGGAGGTTGGGGGAGCCAGGTGGTGGGTATTAGGGAGGGCACGTATTGCATGGAGCACTGGGTGTGGTGCATAAACAATGAATCCTGTTACACTGAAAAGAGAAAAAAAAGACCATGTTCTGGATGGTACATTTTTTGAACCCCTTTTGAATGTCTTCCTAGTTCTGTTATCATTAATTCTCTGTTTCCTCATTCTGCTCTGGACTCACTTTGTAAATTCCTTCCCCCAAGCATTTCCTTCCAAGTTTCCCCACCCTACCCACCCCCCAGATCCTCTGTCCTTCTCTCTTCCACCTGCCTAACAGAAGGGATTAGCAGACAAAATACATTAACAGACAAAAAACTGCTTCAACTAATGTCTTCATTTCCCAGCTCGATCAATAAGTGATTTAACCTGCCACAGTAATATATTCTCTTTAAACTCAAACTATACATATCTATGCTTCTCTTAATCAATTAGCCACATACATTTTTTGGTGTTACTGATTATTTTTATACTTAGGTACCAAGTTTTCTTCACTAGAATACAAACTCTTTGAAGACCATGATATCACCTTCTAGATTCTTCTCCACTTAGCATTTAGAAAAACACTATGCCTTTCCAGCACTCAACATTTGTGTTTAATGTACAGTTTTATCATGATCCCTGTAGCAGTAATATCATGTTTCAGGAGCCATGGGTCTGGGTGGCTCAGTGGGTTAAGTCTCTGCCTTCGGCTCAGATCATGATCCCAGGGTCCTGGGATTGAGCCCCGCATCAGGCTCTCTGCTCGGCGGGGAGTCTGCTTCCCTCTCTCTCTCTGCCTGCCTCTCTGCCTACTTGTGATCTCTCTCTCTCTGCCAAATAAAAAATAAAATGAGCATAGCTGCTGCAAGTAAAACAATCACTTAAAAAGTATTAGTCTGTTTGAAAATGTATATATATGTATATATATAATGACATGAATATATTGCTCTGAAAGTTTATATAATATATAGTTATATAAATACACCTCCCACACACTCACATATATAATTGCTTGACTTCCTTTGTTCTTACAAATCTCTCAACGTGTATATTAATATAATTTAAGCTATTGTTCTTAAAAACAACATCTTTCCTGCATCAAAGAATTATAGTCTAGGTTTTCATATCTTTTATATAAATTATCTTGGCTACATGACTTTTCAAAAAGATTTTATTTATTTATTTTTTTTTGACAGAGAGAGAGACAGCAAGAGAGGAAATGCAAGCAGGGGGAGTGGGAGAGGGAGAAGCAGACTCCCCACTGATCAGGGAGCCAGATATGGGGCTCCATCCCAGGACCCTGAGACCATGACCCGAGCGAAGGCAGACACTTAACGACTGAGCCACCCAGGTGCCCCTCAGCTACATGACTGTAATCATGAACACTAGCATTAGTCCAAGAGTAATAATAATTACAAGAGGAACCACAAAGCCTTACCCATCTGTGTCATGGAATCAAAGGTAAGTGACACCTGATTTTAGGGTCTTAACAACACGGTATTCTGTATTCCATGCTGTATGACTGTTTACCACTTTTATTTTGGAATGCCCTAGATTCTTTTATTTGGCCATATATCTGGCAATTTATTATCACTTCATATACCTAACTCATAAAGTGTCTTTGTAAATATGATACAAGTCACAATCATTGAGAAGAAGACGACTATTATGGTTCTATTAATTATTCCAGGTAAGAATTACATCGATGTTAGCCAAAATCAATCATAACAAGATCTAAGAGTTAAGTACAATAGGATTTTTAATATAAATAATAGATGTCCAAAAGGTACAGTTGAGTAGATCAACAGAAAACACAATAGCGTTTCTTTGATAGAAAGCATTAGAGCATGGCATCAAACATAGCTAACCAGGCAAATTCTCTATTGCCCTGGCAAAGTAGTATTCCCTATTTCCCCCTGAAATAGATCTCCTCCAGACCGTCATCCATACTACTCTCTCCTTCAGGATCCATCTCAAACTTCATATTCTCTGAGTTTCTGAGAAACTGAGGCACTATGACATTGGATATCACATCCTTGCCTTTGAAACTCAGAGACATGACATATTTGTTCCCCACGTGACAGGGAAAATGGGTGATTAAGGAAAGGTAAAAAAACGAGATGAGTTTTAAAATGAGCCTTATAAAAGAATTACCTGGAGAACAAAGACAGAAGGACCTTTTAAACAAAGGGAACAGTATAAACAAAAACAGTAAGGTAGAGTCCTTGAGATTAAGGAAAACGCCTCCATCAATATGGAGACTGGGAGATGCAAGGACCTAGGAAATGCTGAGCAGGATGGAGAGCCCCTTCCTGCTGAGAGGATGACAGCTACAGAACAGAATGGCCATCCTACGCACATTCCTTCCGGGTGGCACTTCTCTCCATATGCTTTTCATTTTTAAAATATAACGCTAAAATGTATTTTTGTGTAGTTAATGGGCAGTTATGTCTTTTTTTCTTCTAAAAATAATCCATTGGTAAGTTTGTAGGCATGTTAAAGCTGGTCAAAGTAGAATCTGTCACTAAGAGAAAGGAATGTTCACTTTCCATTTGTTATGAGATATAAATAAAGTAAAATCAATCTGACAGCCATCTAAATCTTTAGCAAAATAGTAGAAAGACTAGTACATCCTTGCTCTATAGAGGAGAGCTGACCTTGATCATGTTATAACAGAGTGTGGAGGGCCAGTGGACACACGCATTAACAGTATAAAGAATTGATGTATTTAGTAGAAAAATTCTGAGAATTTCCTGCCTATTTTTAGCAGCTGAGGTAAATGTTACGCTTATGTTATCCAGATAATTGCTTCCGTTTTCTATTTCTGGAAATGATAGCTCTATAATGTATATGACTTAACAGATTTCACTTCTGTGCATAGTTTCATGTGCATTTAACAGAGCTCAGTTGGCCTCTGTTGAAATGGTATTTTTTCTGAAGCAAAAGATATACAGTTTCTACTTCATAGTTTTGGAATTTCATTATTAATCGGATGATTGTTGCTCTCAGAAACAGAATATAAGGTAGGAAAAGTATTTGTGAATCAGAAAATGAGCTCCATTTGAATCTCAATTTTTAAATTCTGCCTGGAAAGGCAAGGAAAAAATTAAATTATTAACTGTACTAATTAAACAGAAGTTCCCAAGAATAAAGAAATTATATCCCCTGTCTTAGGCCCTAGGGCTTAAACTTAGGTAAAGTTAAGGAGAACAATTTTAAGCATTCTTAGAATTTTAGTTTTAGTTGACCATGGAAGTCATATAACATGTTTTCCTCATGGGGGTGCCTGGGTGGCTCAGTCAGGTAAGCATCTGACTGGCTCAGGTCATGATCTCAGGGTCCTGGGACTGAGTCCTGCATTGGGCTCCCAGCTCATGCTTTTCTCCCCACCCTCCCACCCCCGCCTCTTCCCTTGCTCTCTCTCTCTTTCTCAAATAAATAAAATTTTTAAAAATGTTTTCTTCATGGATCATTTTTTTTCCTAATACATGTGAAAAAATATATATTATAATCTGTACCCTCATTTAGAAGGGTTGGTCACGCATCTTTGTCATTGGTTCAACAAATCACTTTTGGGGTCAAAGGAAGAACACTGCCTCAATGCACTTAGTTTCTGAAATGGATTTCATAAAATTCCATAACCATTTTTAAATCACATTCCCAAGCAAAACTATTTTGCACAATTCAATTGTTTTCTTGCACAGGTAAATATTTATTTCATTAAAAATGTAATTATTTCAACTGTTTATTTATATAAGATACCTAGAATGTTAGAGATAAAAATCCAATAAAGGATATAATGGTATTAGCTTTCACAAAGTAGTCTCCAAGTTTTAAAGTAATAAAGTCTGAATATAGTTTCTAAAATCATGGTTATGTTTTTATAGAACAAATATAAGAACATTCGAGATTTTAGGACTGAGAAAATGAACATGTGAGATGCTGTGATGTTGTCAACCCAACTTATATGAGAAATGCTTTTTGAGTCAGTCAATCACAGCTAAAGAGTCATTGGCATTACTTGTCACAGACCTTCTGTTTGGAACCAAAAAAGCCAAGGAAATGAAATGTATTACAAGCTTGTACCCTACAGCAAAACTATAAAATGAAATCAATAGCGTTTGAATTGTTTTATCACCAGTTTAAGGTTTATCTTAATTGTCTTGTCACTTAGCCTTGATTGAAAGGCTAGTTATTGAATCAAAACACAATGATCTATTCATAAAAAGCTGGGGTTTTTTTTCTTCCACATTTAAAGATAATTATAATTTTACCATAAAAGAAGAATTGCACTTCAGTTGTGGAATTGCATAAACCAAATTATACAGCTATGAGCTAGTTAAAAAGGTGAGTAATATTGCTTTTGCTCTGTATACGATGACAAATATGGTGATGACTTTGTGGCAGAAATACTGACATCTGTTTCTTCGGAGGTTCCTGCACACAGGTCCCTTGGGGTCTCTCCGGGAGCAACAATGTTCCATCCTGAAAACCCAGGATGGACTGAGGCATTCTGGGGAGATGGAGAATGGAGACGGACACAAAAGGAGACTCATAATGTTGAAATAATACTAAAAACATGAATGCCTTTGTATTTGTCTTTCCCTCATGAAATGAAGGTATTCATTTGGTCAAAAATAATGCTCATTGAGAGCCAAGCGGGAAATATACAGATGCCTGACCGAATGGGGCCAGCTGAAGAGAATAAAACCTGGGAACCTGGAGGTTCAGAGAGTTTATCGTGTAGGAGGATTAAGAAATCACAGTCCTGGGGCACCTGGGTGGCTCAGTGGGTTAAAGCCTCTGCCTTCAGCTCAGGTCATGATTCCAGGGTCCGGGGATGGAGCCCCACATCGGGCTCTCTGTTCAGTGGGGAGCCTGCTTCCCCCCTCTCTCTCTGCCTGCCTCTCTGCCTACTTGTGATCTCTGTCAAATAAACAAATAAATAAAATCTTAAAAAAAAAAAAAAAAGAAATCACAGTCCAGAAGTTTCCAGAATGCCTTCAGCATCATGTGCTGCAGGACTGAAACCTTTAACTGACTCTGGCTCTTCTAATGCCCACCTGGATCCTGTCAGTAAAAAGTTTCCAGGTTTGCTACAATGTAGGAACCGTGGATGGTATAGATACTGCACATGTGCATGAGTCCACCTGAGAGTTGAATCCCTTCACAAGCTGCCCTTTGTTTTCCAGACTTACTCATTTCCTAGATAAACCTTTATGGAGCATATGTTTGCACTACGCCTTTCAGGCTACTGGAAGCTGTCAATACACATAGCAGACAAAAATCCCCACCTTCAAGGAGCTTAAATTCATTCCGAGTGTTATAACTATAGTCTTCTTTCCATCCATGCTCAAATCGTGTGCTATTCCTTTGTCCAGGAATACAACCATAAAAGTTGATGCTGTCTCTTTTACTCTTCCTGTTATCCCGCTGACTTGAGCCCATCTTTTACCCGCTGCTGAATAAAAGCTCAAGTTACTTGTGATATTTAAAAAAAAAATTTTTTTTTAAGTAATAGAAAGTACTGTAGTCATGGTAAAGTTAAAAAATAGTCTAATTCAATATATTAATTAGTATTTCTAATTTAATTCAAAGGTAAAACTTCTCTTGCATCCCAGCTCAGGCATTTTCCCGGTAAGTCTCCTATCTAGGGAGAAGAGTTTAGAAGAGGCTCCTTTCTTCTTTATTTTTTTTAAGGTTTTATTTATTTATTTGACAAAGAGAGATCACAAGTAGGCAGAGCAGTGGGCGGGGGTGGGGTGGGGGGAGAGCAGGTTTCCTGCTGAGCAGAGAGCCCGATGAGGGGCTCAATCCCAGGACCCTGAGATCATGACCTGGGCCAAAGGAAAAGGCTTAACCCACTGAGCCACCCAGGCGCCCCTAGGCTCCTTTCTTCTTGATTCACCAAGCTCCTCACCCCTTCCCCAGTGGGTGTTGTTCCCACAAAGGGAGCATCCTCTGGCCCCTGAGGCTGAGGAGGAAAGGTAGCTAAGGCAGGCAGGAAAGTTCCAGTATAAAGATCACTATTGGGAAACGGTCCCCCACCCTATGGGTCACACTGGTGTCTGAAGCAGCGGCTATCAGTGGGGTGCTGGGCACAGCTGTACTCTTGGCTACAACTGGGTTTGAGATGGCTCTTTTCAGTTGGTTTCCGCTTGTCCCCTTAGTCGAAAGACAGGCCTGTGTCCAGCTTTTAATGTTTGCCTTTTACCCTCATCCAGGCGATTCCAGTGCCCATCGACAAAAGCTAGCACTCACCCACGTCCCAAATCGGGACCTTGGGTAGCGTTCTCCAGGTCTCTGCCTGCGTAATTCTGCAGGAGCAATCTCCTGGAGTGGCTGTTCCTGGCCTCTGCTCCTGCCATGGTAACAGCCTGTCTGCACTACTGCCCCCCTCTGGCCGCTCTTGGACACGGATGCCCTGTGCCTCTGACCCGCGGCCACTGTGGTCTCAGACATCAGTAACGGGACATTTGAGATGAAGAGTTTGTACTCTCACAGCCTCCTTTTCTGGGGATGGATATGTCATGGAGCAGAAGCGCAGACACAAGTTGACGACTTTTTCCTCCCAAAGGAATACTTCAGAGAAAATCACTGCTAAATCTCCCTTCACTTGATCGTTTTTCCTCTCCTTGGCAGTAAGGGTTTATAGAGTGGTGATCTGCTGTGCTGTTTGTTTTATTTTAAATCTCTTTGACAGCATCTATCTATCTCTTGCACATCTCTGTCATTTTAGGTCTGCTGTATCTTGGTTCTTTTTCTAAATTTCCGATCGAATATGGAGTTTCTCATCATTTCTAATATACGGTCACTAGTGGTGTTTGGAACTGCCCTTTCAAACTTCCTCTGCTCATTCTTCAGGGTGCTGCTTACAGGTTGGGCTGCTTGAGAAGACGTCTCTGATCGTTCACGTGCTAGTTAGTCACTCTTCTGTGAATGCATCACCAGCAGCCACCATACCCCATGACAGCATGGCATTATGTTGTCACAAGTTGATGTGTCCTTCAGGCATTGAAAACCGGGCCTGAAAGTAGCAACTTCGTTTCATTATCTCTGGTCCTAAAATCCTAGGACAACACCTGGCACATTAGAAATGCTAATGCTCAATGCCAAGACAGTGGAATGGTCTCGATGGCAAAGGAAAACAATTCTCTGTAAGGCCTGCACTAGTGACTGATAAGCAAAGTCTAGAGCTTGTTGAATAGGAAGGAAGAAAAAAAAAAGAGAAGGATCTATCATATTTGTGGCTTATTGGGATACATTTTGGTTCAACTACTTTTATTTTAGCTAAGCTTTAGCTTAGTTTTAGCACTAAGTTTTAGCACTAAGTTTTAGCACTAAGCTAATGAGCTAGTAGACCCATTCTCTTCATGGTTAGTTTTCCAGTCTAGGGACAGTTTGCTCTTTAAGAATGCTTTCTGGGGGCGCCTGGGTGGCTCAGTGGTTAAACCCTCTGCCTTCGGCTCAGGTCATGATCCCAGGGTCTTGGGATAGAACCCCGCATCGGGCTCTCTGCTCAGCGGGGAGCCTGCTTCCTCCTCTCTCTGCCTGCCTCTCTGCCTACTTGTGATCTTTGTCTGTCAAATAAATAAATAAAATCTTTAAAAAAAAAGAATGCTTTCTGTTAATTCCGGTTATTTTATTCATCATTCATTCTTTCACTTGGTCATATATTTATTATAACTGCCCAAATGGTTAATGGAGTTTAACTATAAAAGCAGGTAAGGAAAGCAAAATATATCTAGAAACTCTGTATGAAAAATCTAAAGCACATGAGTGAAATCTTCATCCTAAACTTGGTAACAGCTAACACAGTATGAGAGCCTGAGAAGGTTAGAGAGCTCCCATTCTCTAAAATTCATCAACTGTGAAACAATTCCACTGATTCAACAATTATTTCGAATATTCTTGGATTAAAATGTGTATTTAGGGAATTGAAGAAGATGATTGAGGCGAAATGTAATATCTGAATCTTCCCAAATCATGCCTCATTACAGTCAGAGATTTGAATGGCCAAGTACTGGGGACAGGATTCCACGGGAGTCTTGCTCCCCAACGTGTCCTGCTGAGTGTGCCAAATTGCATTGCTTGGACCTTTGTTTCCTACCAGGGACACAGAAGTATTTATGCAGCTGGTAAGTCTGAAAAGTGAGATAATGATACACAGAAATGCATGGCACAGTCCAGCCGTTTCTGGGATGACTGTTCTTGTTCCTTGCTATAAAAGTGGCAGAGTCTCCAAGCTCCTTGTCCCCTGCCCCCACTGTCATCTGCTCCACTCCGGGCAGGGCTTCCCTGGCCCTACACCCACCACAGGTCTGGAGCTCAGGGACCTGTGTCATAGGCTGTGTGCTATGCTGATACACCTAAAACTTTCTTTGTGAGTAATGATATCCTTAGTCTCTGACCTGGAAGTCTCTCTTGCCAGCAGCCGTGGAACTAAATTATTAAAGTATACAGTTATTTTTGTGGGAGTCTCTTGCTTCTAGGTCTCCTCAGTATCACATGTATGTAATTAGTATAATATCCTAGCAACCAGACCAAAAACCGACAGATAATTTCTCCAGCTAAGTTCCCGCAACAAGCTAACCTCCAAATCCCAGAACATGAGCAACTGGAGAAAACAACGGACAGAAACAAGATCTCTGTATTATCAGCAAGCATGGTAACAGCCATTGTTTTTAGGGAAACTGAGGGATGGCTAAGCATTTCTGTTGCCCTGAGAGCCAGAGAGTCTCAAAGTTGCCATTGTGCATTAAGTGGAAACGTGACTAAGGTAATAGGAAAGCAATAGAGCAAAACTTCACACTATGGAGAAAGGGGAAACCCTGAAAACAGAATATAAACTGAGCAGGACAGGGACAGCAGGGCAAAGAGAGAGAGAGAGAGAGAGAGAGAGAAAGAGAGAGATTTCCAATGAAAGTGGGAGTGCAGAAACAAGTAAGCAGATTTCTAAAAGTAAAAGGATACTATTTCTTTTTATCACTTTGTGAAAATAACTGAAAGAATAGTCTAGAGCTAGAAAAGCTGCCTTATCCCACCTTCCTTTTCTGAGTGTGGAACAAATAAATTCGCTGAAACATGAAAAAGAGAAAAGAACCATGGTCAAAGTCCACAAGGTTAAAAAAAAAAAGAAAAAGAACAGTGGTCAAAACAATGGCTCTTAAAAACATAAAGGTATTTGAAAAGAATATGCAAACTATACCTTAGTATGTTGAAACAAATTAAAATAGTTTATGAAGAAAAGAGAAGTCCTGTAGGAAAAACATGTATCAGAACTTAGAAAAACTCATAAAGTAAAATCTTAAAAAAATCCAAGTCAATGAAGAAAGATATTAATGAGATAGAGAGAAAGGGATATAAACAATAGGAAATGATTCATTACTTGCATAGTAGGAGTGTCCTATGATGAAAATTTAAGAGAAAAAAATTAGAATTCAAGAAAAATTTTCTGAAATAAGGTTAGATTGCCTATACTATTTATATAGGTAGAAAATGACTCAGAATAGCCAAAATGGAGAACATCCCAATAAAACTATTGAACTTTAAAGAAAAAAAGAGAAATTCTTTGGAAATTCAGAAGTAAAACCAACATGCATTGGAAAAGAAAACCAGTTTGTCATTATACTTTTTGGCAGTAGTATTTCATGGGAGAAAAAAAAATGGACTGAGATATTTAAGACAAAGAAAGTCTTGTTTTGTTTGTTTGTTTGTTTGTTAAAGATTTTATTTATTTATTTGAGAGAGAGAGAGAGATTGAGAACATGAGTTGCGGAGAGGGGACAGAGGGTGAGGGAGAAGCAGACTCCCCATGGAGTGTAGAATCTGACTCTGGGCTCCCTCCCAGGACCCTGAGATCACAACTGAGCTGAAACCAAGAGTTGGAACCTTAACTGACTGAGCCACCCAGGTGCCCCAAGGCTTTCATATCTAGCCAAATTTACGTTCAATTTTCAGGTCCACAGATAAACTGTCACTAATGCACAAAAATATCGGTAATGCTATTCTGGTAAGCCTCCTATGAGGAGTCTACCTCAGGACAAACTATAGACAATTGGATGACTGATTATCTTATAGATATTAACAACCTTCCTTCAAATGCAATGTGTGGGAAAAGTAGATGAAGCAGAAACATTGTTCACAGTAGGAGATACACAGTAGGGGAAGGGCCAAGTGGATTATGTAAAGTAAAAGTAAGAGAACTAGGTCAAAATCTGGCCCACACATTGTTCTGGCAAGTAGAATTTTGTCCAAGGGGAACCTCACCCATTTGCTTGGTGTTGAAAAACAACCCTCCATTTTGTTTACAGATCCTATCTCCCTTCTTTTCAGCTACCACAGGATTGAGTAGTTCAACAGTGACCATATGACCCATAAAACCAAAACTGTGTGTTATTTCAGTGGCCGCATTTGGAGTATGACAATGAATCAATGTGTTACTTTGAAAACCAGGAAATAAAAGGGAAGAATCAAACATTTTTTCCTCTCTTTACTATAGAAGGAGGACCTCAGGGTAATCAGATATTCGATGTGGAGAAGTTTCTTTTTATGGAAATATTTGGCTACTACAAACAGAAGAAATGGAAGGACAGAATCAGTAGATAGGACTTGACTACCGGTGCTGGTGGCCATCAGGAAAGGAAAGTCATAGGGACTGGCATGCCTCTCTGAGGAAGCAGTGGATGTCACCTACAACTTATTTGTTTAAAAAAACAACCTAAATCTAACCAAGCCTCTAGCTCTATCATTTTACAGGAAATAAGGGAGATAGAGAAAAATATGAAATGACCCCTTAGAAGTGTGCTCATTGAAATCTAGGCTTCAGAAATCTCATTTCTTGAACAAAGAAACATTAAAGGAAATTAAAAGATGTGGTGGGAGGGAAGCCTATATTTTAAAAGAGACACTTGAAATACTTTTCAACCAATTGTAATATATAGACCTTTTTAGGATTCTGATATGAGTAAATTTTTAATATAACATGGACTGGATATTCATTGATATTGAGGAATTTTTATTAATTTGGGAGGAGTAATAATGGTGTTATGATTAAACTTTGAATCCTTATCTTTAAGAGATACATATTCAGATATTTGAAGATGAAATATTGTGTCTCTGATGTGCTTCAAAATAATAAGGGAGGGAATGGTGGAGAGCACCACTGGTTAAGTTGCATAGCTGACACTTGAAGGTTCGTTATAATATTCTTTGGAATTTTATGTACGTTTGAAATGTCCATACTAAAAGATTAGAATGTTTTAAAGATTCCTGGTGTCAAAGTTATGAAATGAGTTCTGAAATTATTCTATTTTAATTATTAAATTGCATTTAAATATTAAATCCCGTCACAGCATAGTTTTGAAACTTACTTTGAAAATGAATTTCATTAACAAATTGTTGGCAAAGAAATTACAATAGAATACTTCTTCAATGAATCAAACCTCTTTTGTTTATTAGTTTTATTCATGTGACATATGGCAGAATTGAAGACCATGGGACAGCTAATTCTAAAGGAGGGATAAACCTTTAAACAATTAATTAATTAACCTGCTTTACATAATGGCTTTATTTTTGCATAGCTAATGAACTAGGGATTCATTATAGGCCATTAACAGTCATTGATAAATGAAACTGTTTTAAATATGTGAGTTTGTATTTCAGACTCTAGAGGCAGAGGTCAGTCATGAAATGTTAATAACAGTATTAAAAGCATCAGGCATTAAACTAACTAACATTTAGCTTTCAGATCTCACGCTCTTCTGAGAAGTTACTCCACCCATCTGCTAGCTGGTCTCAGCTCTCCACACATATTTGGACACGTGTAAGTATACATAGGTATATTAGCTAAACTTTTATTAGCCTTAGATTAGATTTACATTAAAGTAATGAGAACTAGTTACATCATATTCACATATGAGATATCGATATGTCTTTATTCCTAGAAATTGGAGCTGTTTCCTGAAAAATGCCAAGTTCTACAACCTCAATACTTAGCAGATTTTTCTTTCTAAATACAACTGTTCATTTTTTTCAAAGAAGGATGACAAATATAGTTTTCAAATAGTTTCCATGTTTCCCTAAGTTGTAGTAAGGTAGTCTGCATTATATCATTTAGAACTACTCTAACCTTTTGACTCCTGGTTTAGTCAACTCAAATGACAATTTAAAGGTTTCTCTGTATTTTCTAAAAATAATTGTCTACAATTTAAAGATGTTAAGAACTTAAGAAACTGGCCTGATATTTCTTAAACAATTATGCAAGTGATGAATAATCATTGAGGACAACATAATTCCCTTAATTTCAAAGACACGCCATGTATATCTGATTTTTTCCAAATGATTTGGTTGTACCTTTCTGAACAACTGTGTAGCCCTCCACACTAGATCAGTGAATGATACTTGAAAGAAATTTAAAAGGAGTGATAACTTTTAGGGTCATCAATTACCATGCTGGTAGAGAAAATTCTAGGGCACATCTCTTGCCTTTTCTATCCACCTTGCTCTCCTTTCTTCCACCATCTGGGTTTTGTGGCTCTGGGTTTGCACCTGTACCCATGCTGGGGTTCTCATAGGCTCTTCATTTCCCTCCTCCCCTTCTAAAGATGCTTATTGTTGGAGTGTTGGTGTACAATGTCCAGAAAGGACCCTGGAGTGAAAGGAGCCTGTTTCAGAGCCTGTTTCCCACTTTATGCTCTCTCTGAGCCTCTGTTCCACTAACAGTTAAATTCAATTTGGTTTTCTTGGGTCTTCTAAATTCTAAAAGAGTTGGTGTGATTATAAAAAGATGAACTGCCCAAAGTGCAAATAAGTATTACCTCAACGGACAGAAAAGAACAGCATTTATCTTGTTATTAGTAATATCTCCCAGAATCTCTGCTGGCGCCCTTCACAGACTGGCCTTACTTGCTCTCTTGCGTCGATAAACTATATCACACAGATGTTGGTGAAAGATTCTGGAGTCAAAAGCTGTCTGCTTAAATCTCTGGGTTTTCATTTACAAACAGTGTCATTTTTAAAAAGTCACTTAACTTTTTCTTATCTTTTCTCTGTAAAATGGGAATAATAATTTTCATCTCCTAGAAATGGTGTGAATTAAATATAATGCCACATGTAACTTACAATAAATGTTAGTCGCTCTTTTAAGATGCATTTTCCTCTGTGCTAAGAAAATCCGTAAGTACAAGAGACCACAAGATTCAGAGAATGTCGAGCAGTCCTGTACCCATTAACAATATATGTTCCAGAGAGTTCGACAGAGCCTAACAGTGGGATTAAGAATAAAGTTGATTCTAGAAATATCATATACCCAGTTTGAAGATGGTGCGTTATTACTCTGATATATCAGGAGTAGAGTATGAAGTCACTCCCTGCACTGTTCTCTATCAGCTGTTAAAATGGATGGGCAATCAGCTCCAAGTACTATTGATCTTCCTATGTTCTGTATGGATAACTTTTGGACATGTATTTCATCAGCAAACGAGCAGAAGAACCATAAAATCCTAATAGAATGCTTAAGTAACGTAACTTACTTTTTGAAGGGACTCGGAGGTTGGCAAGAACCACTTCTAGGGAATCAGCCTGGACTCGAAGTATGTAGCTTTTCCTGGTCTCATAATCCAGGGGGCCATTCACATAGATAACACCTGTGATGTTGTTAATTCCAAACATATCTGCAATTAAAATATAATTCTTTGGTCATTTCCTTCACACTATAAGAACAAAAAGAGAATTTTCTTTAAAAGGTACTGTGATTTTAAAAATTTGACTTGTTAATAAGAGTAAGGCATGAAAGTTACAGGATGCTAGCTTTTGGAAACTATGTTCCATCTCTTCAAATTATCATCAGTGTATATTTAAGTGAACTTCTTAATTTTCTAGTTACATTGAGATTCTCCTGGAACAATGAAACAATGTTGCATCAGTCAATTAAATTTGGGAAGCACTGCATACTATATCCATCATGGTAGATTTGGATGGTCCTTTAAATACTAAAAGGAATTAGAAGTTTGTGATATTTAGGGAGGAGGCATAGCAGCACAGTAGTAACAAAGAAGAAAGTAACAAAAGTAAGATGTCCAGCACTTGCTTCAAGAGCAGCGATTTCTAGTAATGGTTGGTCATTGAAACACTTAAAAAGAGCCTTTATAACTTCCTTGTGAATTGCTTAATCACATTTATTTTATACTCATTCACTTACTAAACACTAAATATTGAATATTCATTTTTTATTAAATGTATATTGACTATTCCTTTTTTTAAAGATTTTATTTATTTTTGAGAGGGGGGGCATGAGAATGGGGGAGGGAGGGACATAGAGGGAGAAGCAAACTCCTGGCTGAGCAGGGAGCCCAATGTGGGACTTGATTCCAGGACCTTGGGACCATGACCTGAGCTGAAGGCAGTTGCTCAATGGACTGAGCCACCTAGGTGCCCCTAAATGTATACTGACTATATCTCAACCACTTATGACATGCCAGGCTATCCAGTTTATCAAAAGTGAAAAACAGAGGACCACTAACTATGGATAATGGTAAGAAAAAGAATGGGTGAGAAATGCATCTGTGAACTTCTTCCCAGAAGCTGGCAAACCATCCTGTTCTCAGTGAACACTGGTTGGTACACAAAACCGAAATTATTTATTTACTTACAATTGTTAATTTTATATCAAGTTGACCACTTGAGGAATGATATTATATAATGTACATGGGTTTTATCATGGATGTGGCTCTTTGGGCATTAAAAATTATTTATGATCCTAAAATTTCTTCAGTGTTAGCCTAGGTATGACATGGAGTGAGTCATAGATGGTCCAGAACGGTGGAAGGGACCCCTGTAGGCAATAATTATAACCAAATGCTGAAAGTATGATGCATTAATTTTGAAGAAATATTAAAATATCCCTAAGTGAGGACAAGAGCAAAGTTTCCAGAATTGGATAGTTAGTATTTCCTGGGAGAGGGGGTGGGGGTGGGTGGGAGTGGAAATCATGTTTGTTAGTACTACCAAATTTTTTAATCAGTTGGATAACTTTTTATTAGGAAAAATGGAGTAAAGAATAATTCAATCTAAACTGAATCCCAGATCCAAGTGTATTAGTTTATGGTGAAGACACAGACCGAATACATACCTTCTTCATTTCCTGAAACTATGGAGTACACAATACTCTGGTTGATGGCTGCTGCAGAAATCACGCCAACAATAGTCCCTCTGGTTGCAAGTTCACTCACTGGAGGGGGTCTGCAGGTTTAGAGAAGAGGATTCATTTTTTGTAGTCTATTTGTCATGACAGAGTTCTGAATTTAATGATAGAATATGCTAGTTCATGTATGAGTGCATTTATTTGAATAATACATTTTCTGAAGTTTTCAAAGAAGTTCTACATTAATCTCCAGCCCTAAAAACTGTGTTCACAATTATGCAAATTCTCTTTGTTGCTAATGTCTTGTCACCTGCATTATTTCTAATTTGAGATATAATTTAATTTTGGATACTATTTTATTATCTGCCAAACATCATACAAAAATTCTTCCCACTTGTTTCTCAAAATGACCTTCTGAACTGAAAGCAATAGAAGGATACAATTTGTTACCTCAATTTGTAAAGTAAAATGTTGCTCTTTTGCTCTGCTCTTAGCATATTTAACCAATAGCTTCCAGATGATTCTTTCTAGTCCTTATTCTTGCTCTACTGTGAGGCTCTAACTGTACTGAAAGTATTTGAACAGATGGCCTCAGACCTTTCTCTCTCTCTTTTTTTTTTTCTAAAGATTTTATTTTTTTGTCTGACAGACAGAGATCACAAGTAGGCAGAGAGGCAGGCAGAGAGAGAGGGGGAAGCAGGCTCCCCGCTGAGCAGGGAGCCAGACACTGGACACTGACCTTTCTCTTGAACTCACTGATTTTGCTCACCTGTAGCCACGTTTTGCCCTCAGTACTATGATATTCACTTAATTTCCAAGTGATATTTTCAACAAAACATCTAATTCTCAAAATCTTCATTTATTTTACAGTATTGGTGACTGTAACTTAGGCTATCATAACTTTATTTATAACCTAATGGAAATAATCTCACTTTTATAATATACAGGTATTTATGTTACCCAGATCCAAGAGATTTAAAAAATTAGTCAATCGTCCAGTCAATCTACCTAGTGTGTCCAACTTCTCTGAGCTCCCATGTCTTGCTTCAAGCTGATAAGACAAATCCTAACGTCATTTCCTCCACTGACATTTTCTTTTAATACTTACTCTCCTAATATTGCTCCTCATTTTTATCTCCATCCTCTCAGTTCTTCTAATCTGGACCACACTGTGCAACTGTATTGTGACTTCACTAAACACTTTTATAACAAATCCTGAAGTACAAACATATGGTCCAGAAAATTAATTACATACAACTCTTTATAAACACGTCCAAATGGCTGTGTCCTTTGCCACCATAATCCACATGCTTGGTTAAGTTACCAAAATATAAAGTGATCTATTTTATAGATGCTTTAGTGCCTAATGGGGGTTCATATATTCATTGCATATTCAGTAACTATTTTTTCCCAAAAGAATAATAACTAATCCATATAACTTTTAATGAAAATGATCAAGTATGTATGTATGTTCACACATACTTCTGCCTTCTTTTGTTACAGTGGATAACCACAACTCCCCCATATCACATCTAAGAGGTTTGGCGAAGGCTGCCCGTGTCCCCAGGGTGTGGATAATAGATGGGTTATAGACACATTACCCATCTCCAGTCACTGAGGGTGCTTTATCTTCATTGCTCAGTGTTGATGTCTCACGTAAAAAAAGTCTTGCCCAGAAATTTTATTTTTAGTACTAGAAAAACATTTTTGGGAAGAATTTTAATGCTGTTTGATGTTACCCTATGAGAACATTGATCAGGTTCTTGTTGATCATGATACCAACACAAATGAAAGAACTAAAGGTTGAAAATAGGTCCCTTATATTTTGCTAATATTCTATGCTGTTGTACTTGGAGTTAGGTAAGCTCATCATTTCAGTGACCAGAACAGTCTTTAATTTCCCCTTAACCTAGTATTTCTATGATTTCCAACCAAGAAGGTCCCCACTAATTAACAAGAACATGTTTAGATTAGAAAAGGATACATTTGCCTAGGTAAACACTTCTAAAGTAACATATCTGAGATAACAATTATATTTTCTGAGCAATTTGTTTACACATTGTTACTGTGTCCATTCAGTGGAATACGGATGCCTTAGGTAACCTTCAGCAGGAGAGATAATAGTTTACCACAAAAAGGAAGACAATCACAAAAACGATATTAAGGTTGGTTTTGATGGACTGCTTTGATGATAAATAGATACACTTTTGTATGGTATTTGAGATTATAAAGGAGACATTGAGACCATGTGCTGTTTGTTGCATTGCCTATTGATATACCATGGTAGTTGTGAAATAAAAAACCTGGAAAGGATGAAAAATCAGAGAGATGGAAACAGGATAGTCTATGACATGGACCTCAATAACAGCCCCTCCTGACATTGTGACCCTTGCATATTGCTCTCCTCTCACAAGACAGCCAGGCTCCAGCTTGCTTCTAATCAACAGAATACCATAAAGAAAATGGGATGTTACCCAGTCATTACATTACATAAGACTGTATCCTTCAAGATCCCTCTTGGTAGGAGACTCTAACTCTCTCCCTTGCCGGACTGAATGAAGGGGACATATGGGATTGTCCATAAGGCAAGAAATGAAGGTGAGATGTCTGACCACCAGGAACTGAGGCTCTCAGCCCAACATCCCACTTATAACTGATTCTACCAACAACCACTCGTTTGGAAGCAGACCCTTCTCTAGTCCAGCCTCAGATGAGACACTGGCCCTGGCTAACACCTTGGTTCAAACCTATGTGAGACAATAAAACACAGAATGCAAGTAACTGGCTTCTGACCTATAGAACCTTCAAGATGATGTATGTGTAGTTTAAAGTCATTAAGTTTATAAAAATTTTGTCTTGTGCAAGAGATAACTGATACACATGGCTTGAATGTTAATAGCAACAAATTAACTTATGACAGGTCAATATACCATATAAGTTTATTTTGGTATGAGAAAACATATGTTAGCCAGATTGTGGGATGACTAACATAATCTCAATTTCTTCTTGTGAAAGTAAATGTTGCTTAGATTGTTGACTTGTTTATCTTGTTACTATTCATGAGATAAGAACTAAATTTTATGCTTTCCATAGTTACTTTCTTGATCCTTATAAAGTACATAAATAGAAAGTTTGCAGCTAATGTACCTCCAGCTTTAACACCAGAAAAATGCCACCATTCATTTCAATTTAAAAACAACATTTCATGTATGTTTTTGTACAGTTAGGATGGAAATGATTGATACTGCAAAAAGTAACTGGCACCATTTTAAAAGAAATTTCAATCTTATGCACACCACTAAAAGCATTTAAAATACTATTTGTTAGTAAGTGTTTAAAACAGATTTGTTTTCTAGACAAAATATCTCCTCATTAACCTTTGCCTTATTGTTCCAACACACTTCTTTCTACCAGAATCAAAACATACTATAAAAATGCAATCTTCTCCTGGCTAGAATTAAATGAACCTCCATGATAATGAGCATTAGATCACAAAATTTCAATTCTTTTCCATTTATTGCAAGGCAGACCCTGTTTTATTATTTTTTTATTTTTTATTTTTAAAAAGATTTTATTTATTTATTTATTTATTTATTTATTTGACAGAGAGAGATCACAAGTAGGCAGAGAGGCAGGCAGAGAGTGAGGGGGAAGCAGGCTCCCCCCTGAGCAGAGAGCCCGATATGGGACTCGATCCCAGGACGCCGGGATCATGACCTGAGCCGAAGGCAGCCGTTAACCAACTGAGCCACCCAGGCCTCCCGACCCTGTTTTATTTTTGTTCTACGCCCTGAAAAGTACCAGTTACATGATTGGGGCAAATTACATATTTCCTTAGGAGTCAAATGTTACTTAAATACAAAATGAAAGAGTTGGTGTAAATCAGGATCTGTAAAGCTGGCTGACAGAGAGGACAGAGAGGTAAGGGAATGGCATGACATGGACTGGGCATCAATTAAAAGGGAACCAGGTGGGTGGGAGGACTCAGGTGGCATTGATGCTCTATTTAATGTGGGCAACTACTATGCTATGCTGCTGGTGTGGTGAGAGTTTAAAATGGGATAAAGGAAGTTCAATTTTTTTTTCTTTTTTTAAAGATTTTATTTATTTATTTGACAGAGAAAGATAGAGCAGCAAAGGCAGAGGGAGAAGCAGATGCCCCACTGAGCAGGGAGCCCGATGTGGGGCTTGATTCCAGGACCCTGGTATCATGACCTGAGCCGAAGGCAGACACTTAACGACTGAGCCACCCAGGTACCCCTCAAGTTTTTTTGTGAATTCTGTGAACTTTTATATTTTGGGAGCCAGCGGAAATTTATTTTTTTAAGGCATTATCTGACCTGGTTTGATCTATGGGCTGACAGTTTATGATTTTTAGAGTTCTGTATGTAAGGTACTTTCTGGTCCAACCCCATTCTAAGTCTGAGGTTCTTTTCTTCTTTCTGTGGAATATAGTCAAATCTGTTGGTTAATTTCACAAGCAAAGAATTATGGCCAAATAAAGGAGTCTTCAGGAGCTTTTAAAAAAATGTTGCAACTCATCCACTTTATAATAAACAATAATACATCAATAACCTTTTCCAGTTTAAACTTTTAACACCTCACTCATAACAAATAGGTGTAGGGTGTCTGAAATTCAGGAATTCTGGTTGTTAAAGCTAGATTTACTGCCAATATAATTGAGCAAAAGCACTCAACAATAAAAGAGGCAGCTGAATCACAAAGGGCCTAGAATTGGAGCTACAAAGCTTTCCCATGAGTCTTTAGAGTCAAGCAATCAGCTGGGTCTGCCTCCCTAGAAGAGGTCCTGCTGGGAGCATGCTAAGGAGAGTGGCTATAGCTTTATCCAATATAGACCTTGAACAATGGAGAGACTCATCGCTTCATACTTGTAACCTGCCTTCAGGGCATCTATCACAAAGCTTGATCCAGGTGGATTTGATGTCTGTGTGTATCGACATACTCGATGTAGCCCTGGCTCCTATTTGTCCCTCCTGGGGCAACATTTTGGGCTTTATTGGCCATTTTAAACAACCCCCCCAGATTCTGACTAAAATTCCCAAATCACCTAAACTAGGGACACCTCGGTGGCTCAGTTGGTTAAGCATCTGCCTTCTGCTCAGATCATGATTCCAAGGTCCTAGAATTGAGTCCCACATCGGGATCCTTGCTCAGCTCCCCCACTTGTGCTCTCTTGCTTGCTCTCTCTCTCTCAAATAAATACATAAAATCTTAAAAAAAAAAAAAAAAGAAAAAAGACCAAGATAACCTAAGCTAATTCTTTTTTTTTTTAACCTAAGCTAATTCTTAAAGTATAAATAATATTTTAATTGAAAAAATTCAATTATTATAGATGTCAAATGTACATTTTATTAGGTCATTAATCTTGCTATTTGCATTGTCCTTTCCTCCCCTAAATTTTACATGTAAAACAGCGGTATGTTTTTTGGATATCACGCTTTGGTTTTTAGAGCAGTGTGAGGTTTACAGAAAAATTAAACAGAAAGTATAAAGCTCCTATACAAACTCCCACCCCTAGTTTGCTCTATTTTTAACATTTGGCATTAGTGTGGCACATTTGTTAAAACTGATGAGCCAATATTGATACATAATTATTAACTACAGTCCTTTGTTGACATGAGGCCTTGTTGATTCTTGCCTTGTAGAGTTCTGTGGGTTTAGACTGATTTATAATGTCATACACCTACCATTACAATACCATACAGAATTGTTGGGGTCACCTAAAATTCTCCTTTTCTTCAGGTACCCACCCCTCTTTCCCCCTGAACCTCTGGAAACCAACACTCATTTTACTGTCTGCATAGTTTGCCTTTTCAAGACTGTCATGTGGTTGGAATCCTATAGTATCTCATCCTTTCGGACTGGCTTCTTAGCAGTAAGTACTTAAGCTTCCCCTATGTCTTTTGGTGGCTTTATACTTTTTATTGCTCAATCACATTACACTGTATGAATGTATGATGAACAGTTTAGTAAGAAGAAAATTGATCAAAATAACTCCAAGACTGTTGTTTAAGAGAAATAAATCTTTGCAGATATAGTGTGACCCAGAAAAGTTAACTGCTATAGGATTTATATGCAAAATGCTTACAGTGTAATTTTCTTAAGGATGTGGAAATTAATTCATAGATATCTGTTTGACATTTCAAATTTTTTCCTGAAAATATAAATTACAGTAAATATGTCTCAATTAAATGGATTTTAACATATCTGAATCATCTGAATAATGACTATGCTAAAATAACAGACTTTGCAGTTTTCAAATGGTAGACCCCATTTTATAGTATAAATATAGATGAAACAATTATTCTACAATTTAAAATCTACTTTTATTGTTGGGTTCAAGAAGTAACAATAAAATTAAATGTTGTATGTGTCACATAAAGCTCTTAATTATTTTAAATGCTGTGCAGTTTAGGATATAAAAGTGTTTATGAATAGATGCTATAAAATTTCACTGGGATTAAATCTGGCTCTATTGCTTTCTTTCTACTGAGAGACAAATCTAATTTATTTTGACATGTTTGAATTCAATATATTTGCAAATCAGTGTCAATTAAGGAACTGTTTTTATATCTACTATGAGGGAATTTAATGAAAATGGGAAGAAAAAAAAAAAGCATCCACCAGAACTCCTATTATTTGTAACCTTGGAGCAATTGCATCAGGGTGATCTGATTTTACTTATTTAACCAAGAAAAGCAGTTTTAAAAAGACATGAATCAAGAGAGAAATGTCAGCTTTCCCAGAATTTTTAGGATGGATTGTAGATTGGAAAAAAAAAAAAAAAAAAGGAGAAGAACCAAATAGTTAGATGCTGTGTTTTTTTGCATATTTTCCAAAGATGCCTGCTATTTTGAGTTTTGCTTCTTTTTGGATCCATGAAGCATCCTCATCTTTAAGAGAAAAAAACTGGAGCCCTGAGTAGTAAACCATTTCTCAAGTCCAGAAAACTACCTGAAGCTACATCTGCAATCTAGGGTGTATATGTTCATTGGTTTCATTTATTATTCACATTAATAGAGTTTATCTAATTTTGCTTAGTCATTGGCTCTCAAACTCGATAAGAATTATCTGAAGAATTTATTAAATTTTTCATATATTTTTCCCTGTCAAGCTTAAAGATTCTGATTTAGTAGGTCCATAGGAAAAACATTTATAAAATTCTGGTTTAAGAATTTACTTACTACCTATGTGACTTTGCAAAAATTCATTAGCTTAAAATAGAAATAAAATTAAAGTAAAACTTGAACACTTTTAATCAAAGAAAACAATTAATTTCATTAAAAATGAAAAGGCAACCTACTGAATGGATAGAAATACTTGCAAATTATATATCCATAAGGGGTTAATATCCATAATACATAAAGAACTTCTACAAGTTCTTCTTCTTCTTTTTTTTTTTTCCTGTAAAATGGGGACATTACCTACTTCGGAAGATTGTGGAGTGTACTAAGCAACATAATGTGGACAAAAAGATTTCCTTAAACCTAGCATAGAGTAGGTACTCCAGAAATTATGGCCTTATTAATACACTATTCTATGGGCTATACTTCTAGAAGTTTAGTATAAATATTATACTGATATGCAAGTTTGTCTCATAGGGGAACAAAGAAAATAAAACTTGAACACTTTTAAACAAAGAAAACAATTAATAAAATGAAAAGGCAACCTACTGAATTGGTAGAAATACTTGCAAATTATATATCCATAAGGGGCTAATATTCATAATACATAAAGAACTTCTACAAGTCAACATCAAAAAACCAAATAATCCAATTTAAAAATGGGCAAATGAATAGATATATTTCCAAAGAAGATATCCAAATGGCCAACAGGTACAGGTCACTCATCATCAGGGAGATGCAAATCAAAACCACAATGGGATATCACTTCATGCCAGATGGATTGGCTGGTGTCAAAAAGACAAGAAATAACAAGTGTTGGTGAGGATGGGGAGAAAAAGGAACCCTCACTCACTGTTGGTAGGAATGCAAACTGGTGCAGCCCCTGTGGAAAACAGCATGGCGGTTTCTCAAAAAGTCAAAAGCAGAAATACCATATGATCTAGTAATCCTACTACTAGATATTTATCCCAAAGCAAATAAAAACACAAGTTAAAAAGGATCTGTGCACCACTATATTTACTGCAACATTATTTGCAACAGCCAAGGTATGGAAGCAATGTAAGTATCCATCTATAGATGAATGGATAAAGAAGATGTGATATATATATATATACAATGGAATATTACTCAGCCATAAGAAAGAATGAAATCTTGCCATGTGCAACAATGTGGATTGACCAAGTGGGTATTGCACTAAATGAAATAAGTCAGACAAAGAAAGACAAATACTGTATGATTCTACTATGTGGAATGAAAACATAACAAACAAAAAACCCCTGTAATTCAGACTCATAAACACAGAGAATAAACTGATTATTGTCAGCTGGGGAAGGAGGTAGAGGGAGGCAAAATAGCCGAAGGGGGTTAAGGTACAAACCACCAGTTATAAAACAAATAAATTACAGAGAGGAAAGTATAGCACAAGGAATCCAAGCAACAATATTGTAATAATGTTGAATGCGAACAGGTGGTGACACTTATCCTGTAGCCCACGGAGGGATGCCCACAATTGTCAGATTACTCTTGTTCACCTGAAACTAACACACCATTATGTGTCAACTAACCTTCCATTATAAAAATGAAAAGAAGCAAATTTATTAAAATGCTAACAAATATGTACCAATGAAATATCTGTAATTATACATATAATATTAGAGATCCTCATTTTGGTGCACTTCTGTGAGGACATGGGGCTTTAAAATTTTATGTATATACTTGTTTAATGTGATAAAAATAATATGATAAGAGCTAAACATAATAAGACTGTTACTTAAAAGGTAGGAGGTAAGATGATCAAATACTTATTAGTCTAGGGGTCAAAAAAACTTGGTAACTTTATTGTTTGCTCCTTTATGTATGTATGTATGTATGTATCTATTTATTTTTAGAGAGGTAAAGGGAGGGCGGGGTGGAGGGAAGGAGAGAATCTCAAGCAGGCTCCACACTGAGTGTGGAGCCCAATACAGGCCTCAATCTCGCAACCCTGAGATCGTGAGCTGAGTCTAAATCAAGATTTGGACACTTAAATGACTGAGACACCCAGGCACCCCAAAACTTGGTGACTTTAAAAATCGTCCTCAGAATTCAGAATCCAAAGTTACATTACTCTCTTTTTCAGAGCTTATACTGGGAAAGGAGCAGAAAAATAAGTTTATCTCTTTAAATAGTGAAACTGGTGTGTGAACATCTAGCCATTCTTTTTGAAGTCTTCTCATAATCTCAACAGTTTAAAGTTATAAAATTATAGGCATAAATATCCCCTTTTCAGCAAGATGAATTATTTCACTGATTTCTATTAATATGTATATAATATCTCAATAAAATGAACTGCTAATGAATATATGAGAAAAAATTTGAATGCTTTTAATAAGTAATATTGCTCTTGGCTAATAGTGTAGATTGTCTTAAGCACTCAGATTTTCCCATCCTAGTTCTCAATCACAGAATTTTTACATCTGAAATGAGGATAATATTTTTCTTTTTACTATTTCTTATACCTTTAAATACATAGACTTGTTCTGTCTTCATTCAAAAATAACAACTGGGGGTGGGATCACTTTAAGTAGATATGGGCTCTGAATCTTAAAAGAATACAATCACAAAATCATTTAAAGTTCAGTGAGTTTATTTATAGAGGTTTACTCACTCATTCAATAAATACCTATTGAATTCATACCATATGCCTGGCACTCACTAGGCAGTAAAAACACAAAGACAGGAGAGAAGAAATGGATTGTGCCTTCATGAAACTTATCGCCTTTCAGGCAAACCAGACAGTTATATGAAAAATTAGAGTAAAATGGGGTAAGTATATTAGTATTAGATCCCTGATTCAGTAATAAACATGGTGCTCACCATTTATATTTTATATTCTTCAAATACCTATAAAGTAACTGAGTACAATCAGGGGCTGCAAGGTTTGGCAGAAAATTTAATTTATATGTACACATAGTAATGGTCTCTGAGGAAATGGTTTCATGTTTTGGCTCATTTACCTACACAGGGGTAGCTCTTTTTCCTTTATAGATGAATCTGTGCATTTGAAATTTTGAAAGGTATGACAGTAAATTTCAAAAAGGACCCTTCAATGCTTTGATTTGTTATTTTCTATTGATTAGATTCAATGTCTTTGGTATAAAATAGTCATATAAATGTGAGAAGTCACCATAGAATCTTAAAATCTATTAGAAGATCATACAAATAGTATCAAAAAAAGAGAAAGGAATACATATATGGAGCATTTGATATTTCAATTTAATTCTCCTTTAACAGTTGAATAAATGCACTACCTCAAATACATGACTAAGTAATAAAATACAGGCATAAAATAATAAAAATACACATTCAAGATCTGAAGGAATTTTTAGGAGAGAAAGAAGTCATTTTTTTCATTAAATGTTATTCATACCTTAGAAAAAGAGTACACTAATGCCATTTATGAAGGACAGTATATTGTCAGCATTCAATACTGTATTAGATAAATTTGTCACTATTTAGAAAGTGGGGAACTTTATTTTCATTTAAATTTTTGCTAAAGAAGTTGTAATACATACATTATTTCTAGAATTACTTTTTATTATGATCAGGATAACTATAAGCAAAATCCTTTATCCAGCACAATCACCTGGCTATTAAGCCAAAGACAATGAAGCAATAAAAAGGTAAAAAAAATTTTTTTTCTGTTTTTTTTTTAATATTTTAAATGTCGATTGCTTTATTTTTTATATTTTTAAGGATTTTATTTATTTCAGAAAGAGAGAGAGTGTGTGAGCAAGAGAGAGAACATGAGCATGAGCAGGGGCAGAGGGAGAGGGAGAAGGAGAAGCAGGCTTCCTGATCAGGGAACCCCATGTGGGGCTCAATCCCAGGACCCTGGGATCATCACCAGAGCTAAAGGCAGATGCTTAACCAACTGAGCCACCCAGGCACCCTAATGATGAAATATTTTAAACAAACTTAAAATAAGGAACTTACTCTAAGATGTATATCTAATCTCAGATTTAACTAATTTTTAAATATTTTTGTATTTGCTTTTTAAAAAAATTACAGATACCATCAACAAAATGAAAAAGCAACCTATGGAATGGAAGAAAATATTTGCCAATCATATATCTAATAAAGAGTTGATATCCAAAATATCTAAAAAACAAAACAAAACAAAACAAAACAAAACAAAAACTTATCTTATGAAAAAGTGGGCAGGGGGATTATTGGGCAGAGTAGATATTTTTTCCAAAGAAGATGTCCAGATGTTCAACAGCCTCAGGAAAGGATGCTCAACATCATTCATCATCAAGAAAATGCAAATCAAAACCACACTAAGATATCACTTCACACCTATGAAGAATCAAAAAGATGAGAAATAACAAGGGTTGGCAAGGATGCAGAAAAAGGGGAGCCCTCGTGCACTGTTGGTGGGAATGCGAACTGGTGGAGCTATGGTGGAAAACAGTATGGAGGTTCCTCAAAAAACGAATTTAATATTTTAAATTCTACTTTTGACATATGACAAAAGGAAAAGAGATCACTGTCTTGAAGAGTTCTCTGTGTGCTCATATTCACTGCAGCACTGTTTGTCATAGCCAAGACATGGAAATAACCTAAGTGCCCACTGATGGATGAATGGATAAAGAAAAAATTATATATATTACATTATATTATATTATATTATATTATATTATATTATATTATATTATATATATAATACATACATAATTCAGTCACAAAAATGAAGGAAATCCTGCCATTTGCAATAACATGGATAGACCTAGAGGGTATTATGCTAAGTGAAATAAGTCATATAGGGAGGCACAAATACTGTATGATCTCATTATATGTGGAATCTTAAAAAACTGTAACTCAGAGAAAGGAATCCATCAAAATCTTTGAGGAGAACGCAGGCAGCAAACTCTTCGACCTCAGCCGCAGCAACATCTTCCTAGGAACATCGCCAAAGGCACGGGAAGCAAGGGCAAAAATGAACTATTGGGATTTCATCAAGATCAAAAGCTTTTGCACAGCAAAGGAAACAGTCAATAAAACCAAAAGACAACTGACAGAATGGGAGAAGATATTTGCAAACGACATATCAGATAAAGGGCTAGTGTCCAAAATCTATAAAGAACTTATCAAACTCAACACCCAAAGAACAAATAATCC